>JAPMOB010230948.1:2795-24997 GCA_029875015.1 Lepomis gibbosus
GGTATTGTCAGCAGAATGGGATCACTGGAGCCATGCTTAAAGATAAGCTTAAAGTTTTTTCTGTTTGCCATTTTTGAAGTGAGAGAGACAGGACACATGGGGAGAGAGAGGGATTTGACATGATACAAAGGTCAGAAATCAAACCGTGGATGTGTCGTTTTACTTGGTGTACACATTAACCATTAAGCAGTATAACCACTATATGATAGATTTCAGAGACAGTTTTCATCGATGCACATAAAGATAACTGTAAAATGCTCTGCCTCACTGTCTTTGTCACCAGTTAATAACCAAATTTGAGGGTCAAAGAGGCTTGTTGTGTGTCCATGTACGCATCAGTGTGATGTGATAGTGATCACTTACTGTAACTGTTTTTAGTGTTGTAGCTTTGAATTCAGTCTAGATTACTTATGGTTTTCTGCCATCTGGTGGAGAAACATGGTCATTACAAGTTATGGATGTTAACTAACTAGGATCTAAACACATCACCTAGAGCAATCACAATAAGTACCTTGTTTTCATTCCCCCATCCAGCCCCTTCGATGTTGAGGACCTGACTCTGTCGTCTGGCAACGTGAGCAAAGCCACAGCGCTCCAGAGACGAGTGTCGGTCTACAGCCAGGGCACGCCCGAGACCCCGACCTTTCAGGACGCCTCCTTCTTTGTGAGTCCAACATGCAAACCGCCTTTAGCTTCATTGGTGTAGGTGGGAGGCTGTCATTTTTTGTGGGTTTTTTTAGTTAGGGTTAGGACTGTAGAACCTGAGATCCGCATCTACTGCTGTTTCTCACCACCTAGGCTTATAAATGGGTGAAATTAAGAGAAAGAGATAGGATTTTGTCTTTGTCTCATTGTCCCTGCACACTAACCTGAGTCTGCACCTTACTATATGGATATTTTATCAAGGCACACATTTTTTTGTTGATGCATCATGCTTATGTCTAATGCTTATCGCTAGTGGTCCCCCTAAACTAACCCTCATCCATTTCCCTGCTATCCTTCTCTCCTTTGCATTTCCACATCAAAACCCCTCACCCACAATCTGTCCCACTTCACACGTTTATCCATTCCTCCTTTATCTCACTCAAATACCCAACACCTTGTCCTATTTGCCTGCGTGCATTGTGCAAAGAAGTGGCGGCCATATCCCGTGGAGCGCCAGCGCCTCTCCTTCCTGCACATGCTCCGGGACTCCCTGCTAGAGAAGCTAAGGCGCAGTCGGTCATTTGGTGACCTGGCCTCACTCCGGCCAAGGCCCAAATCCAGTCTGGAGGTCTATGTGAGTGTGTTGTGGCCCCCTCACCCCTCCTAACCTGACTTTTGTGTGCCCCCTACCTCATTGACACAATTGAGATGAACTTCTCCGCGGGTGTGGAGACACTTGGGCTTGTCCAGTCCCTTTCTGTGGACCGCAGAATGCCATGTGTGGCTGTTTGCATGTTTATTTGCATGACATGCTTTAAGCTGTTTGTGTTCTTCTTATGCTTTTCTATTAAGAATTACTGTCTTGGGTGAGCAGATCTAGTCTTAAGATTTGAGAATGAAAAGTAGAGTTAGATTGGATTGGATTCTCTTGTACTTTTTTCATCTTACATGCACTGATTTCAATATATAGCTCAGTTTTAATCTTCCATCTTTTTGTTACACATATTGACTCTCCTGTCTCTCTTTCAGTCCACTTTACCAGATGACGTCTTTGAGAACGGTGGCTGCGGCGTCGCTGAGTGCAAACGTCTTTCCTTCACCTTCTCTGACACCTCTGGTTCCACACCCAGCCCCGCCCCGAGCTCCCACTCCCCTGGCCTATCCAACCCTGAGATCACAGTCACTCCTCCAGAGACAGACCCATCACCTACACAAATCCTCCCAACAAGGGAGGACTCCATTGCAGAGGAGCATTTAGAGGAGGAAGAGGAGGAGGAGGCATATGAAGAAGATGGAGAGACTGGTAGTAGAGGAAGTAGGGGCACCAGTGCCAGCCTCGCCAGCGATGAAGCCGAGGTAGCAGAGGACTCTGAGTGGGAGCGCACAGAGTCCCAGAGAAATTCTGGCTCAAACTGTGGTTCGGTTGCCCGGTTCCTCTGTTCTGACAGCCACCTGTCTACAGTGGCTCCAGAGGACGTTTTCTTAGACCACAATGACGAACTGAAACCCGTGGAACTGGACACAGAGGAGGCGGGCAGCCTGACCCGGCAGCTTGTGAAGAGGCTGACTTCTTCAGAAATTGTGCCGCAGAGTGGGGCCTCCACGGAGGGAGGAGGAAGCCTGAGCTGGGCGGGAGAGGGGAGCAGGGCGTTCCTAGAGAGCAGCCTGGAAGAGGCCATCCACAGCCTGCTGATGAGGCTGGAGTCCCTGACTCACCGCTGCCGAGAGCTGCAGGACCTGGAGCAGGAAGTGATGCGTCTGGAGGACCTGCTCAAGGTGACTAAACCCTTCTTTATCTGGGTATAAGATCTTATGGGAATGCACAGAAGAAGTAAATAGTAAAAAGTAGTTACTTACAACCAAATATTTTATTTATACTTATTTATGTATTTTTACTTGTTTTTTTTGTCTAAATTAGTAACTAATTACATTATGTAAGTACTTTCAAGTTCCTCACCAAACAAACAAAAAAAGACTCAAGACCAAATATCAGCACATGTTAAATTCTAAAATTAGCTTGGATCATCATCTTGTAACACACATCAACGAACCTTCCACTGTGCACATATACAGGTGCACATTCACATACAAGCATACATGTACACAGTGTGATGACTGCAAAGAATGATGGAATAAATAAGTGTTATGTGCAGGTGTTACATACATAAGGTAGGTGGATTTGGTATATAGTATATACAATATGACAGTTTGAACAGTATGAACAGCTTTGAAATGGAGAATGATGAATAAATAAATGGTAAGTGGTAGCCAGAATTATTGCACAGGAATTGTACCTGACACTGTGAGTCAGAGTAATTGCTTGTGGGAAGAAACTGTTTCTGAGTCTGTTGGTTTTGGCGTACAGCGCTCTGTAGCGTTTATACAGTGCTCTGTACAATTTAAAAATTACTAATAATTGACTCCATAAATTGAAAGTAAGTCACTCATTACCTCAAAAACATAATTTATTGGACTTACCCCCAAGACTTGTTTTGTGTTTTTAACCTCTAGATTTACCTAAATGCTTATCATAAAACCACAGTACTGCCTATGGTGGAGAATCACCGAAAAATATTAGTATGTATGGCCTGTACCACCTGTCAAAACATAAATCAGACGAATCTAAAATACAGTTGTAGCAACTCGGAATGGACTGAGGCAGGTAAACTTCTCCAGGACTTTTAAGAGTAAAAACGTTATTAACCAAACATGTCCTCCCTCTTCAGTGTCGTCTCCCGGGTCACAGGAGCCGTTCATCCAGCCTCAGTCTGACAGTGGAGAGTGCCCTGGAGAGTTTCGACTTCCTCAACACCTCTGACTTTGATGACGAGGACACTGGGGACGATAACGGCATCCTCAGTATCCCACAGAGGTCTCCGCTTTTTGATACAGACGGAGAAAGGATCGGGTGGGTGTGAGACAGACAGAGCAATTTTATGTTGGCTGACATTGATACTAAGTACATTTTCTCACTTGATCAAGGCATTTGACTGCTGTTGAAATGTCTGCACTGAAAATAAAATAAAATACTGTTGTTGAGGTATCACATACCAAACACTTGGTGCAGGTTCTTGGTGCTTGGGTTTTAAGTCAATTAATGCTCGGCTACTCATTCGTGAAAGCAGTGGTAATGTGCGATCGTAACATGAAGGGTGTGCATTACCATTTAATTCTAACCACAGTAGATTACTGTTCTGTGTGATGCTGCTGCCACTCTGTGATCACTCTGGGCATTTGCCTGTTTTAGGGGCCAGCATCCTGAAGCCAGAGGACACCTGAGTGAAGCCCTGACGGAGGACACCGGGGTGGGCAACAGCGTGGCGGGAAGCCCTCTGCCACTTACCACTGGAAACGAGAACCTGGACGTGGCTATCGTCATCCACCTGCAGTACTGTAATCACCTCATACAGGTGGATGTTTTGAAGTAGTTACAGTTGACATTAATTCAGTTTGTTAAAAACATTGCCTTAACATGCCTTGGTTTCTTCTTGTGATGGCAGTTGTTGACCAGTGGGCTGGGTGTATGGCAGCGTCGCAGTCTTCTCCTCAAACTGTCCGGACAGACTCAGCTGTTAGAGGAGCTAGCAGAGATCAGTGCGGATAGACTGGGAGCAATTACATCTGCTGCTGATGGTAGGTGTTGCAGAGTGTTGCAGAGTAATTTAGAGAAGTGTATTCGTTGTTATTGAAGTGCTGTGTGACCAATTCTCACAATGCAACCAAAGGCACTTTCTGGTTTGAGGGTTTGTAGCCTCTGACCTTCTGTTTTGCCTGTTTCTATCAGTTCTCCCGGACCTCGCAAAGCGCCCACATCTGATGACTCTGTGGTCAGAGTGCAGCGGCTCTGCAGGACTTTTCCACACCACACTGGACAGAGTGTTCAAACACATGAACCAGTGCTATGCAGCCGTGCTGCAGGAGAAACACCCACACGGCGCTGACACAGGTCCGTTCATACCCTTTTTCCCAAGGGTCACACTTAAAATCTGTTTTGTATGCAACACTTGTCTTGTATCTGTATTTTTAGTTACTCTTAGGTTTCAACTGAGTCACTAATTTGGTTGGTAAATCTGTTTAAAATTTGTCCTGGAGGGAAAATTAAATCATTGTAATTGCTAAGAATATAATGTGGTTAAAAAACATTACAAACAGAATAGACTGTGAATCCAGATTTATATATTAAATAATAAATGATTTCCTTCTCTTCCCTCCAGTGATTGGTGTCGTAGTGGGCGAGATGGTGGACAGGAGCGAGCTGGTGGCAGCACACAATCCACCTGCCGCTGCGCTCTCCCAGGACGTCCTGACTGTGTTTCAGTTCCATAGCTACATCTTACAACATGAGGTACAGGACATGGAGACACACCTGCTGCATCTGGCCAGAGAGGGTAAGCACAAATTGGTGGACACACAATTTGTAGTAATACGGACTCAAATAGCTTTGATAATGGCCTTAACCTGCAGTGAGCACATTTTCTGCCACTGAATCATGTAAATCACTCAGCCAAATGTCAGCAGAAGGATATATGTGAATCACTACAGATACAATTACATCTCATGCAAAATATATAAGATTCGTGGTGTACGGATTTTCACCTAATAATACCATGATTATTTTTTAAAAAAAAAGAGCAGATCAATTCAGAGCCAATTTTACATGGATTTTCTGTCTAAAAGCAGCCGAAACTTTACTAGAAGACTGTATTGACCTGTTTACAGTAAATAAAGACAGAACACACAGCTGATTATGAGGCATCGTGAAAGAAGAACACATCCACTTGATGCTATGCAGGCTATTTTAAATCTTTGACATGCGTCTGTGTTTGTGTCATACTCAGCGGTGTTTGCAGAGGCTCTGCACACTGGGGAATATTCTCATTGTCTAGCAGAGATGGAGGAGGTGCCTGTGTCAACTTTGTGGCCTAGAAACAGCACCCTGAGGGCCCTCGCCTTCCTGCTTACAGCAGAGGACCCTCAGGTCAACAAGGCAGCAGCCGACTACCTCTCTTCTGGAGCATCGCACAGCCACTTCAGGGCCAGAGTGAGTAGTGCTAAAGAGAGGGAGTATGTGGAGAGATGTGTGTAAACAGCATTTTAAATAGGTTGCTGCAAGCCATGTTTGTGTTTGTGTGTGTGTGTATCTACAGGCAGTGGAATGCTACACCCAGGCGCTGTCAGAGGCTGGAGTTCAAAGCCAGAGGGCGGCATGTTCGGCTCTCAGCTGCCTGCAGGTCAGTGGCCTATGACATCACCTACAGTTGTGAGACTGTGAAGATTTGGAACTAGTTTAGTCTCCATTTGTGTTGTTTGTGAAGTTTTCTTCTGAACGATGCTAGGTCTGAGGTTTTTTTATAAAAATCTGTTGTAATCACTCCTCCAGTGAAGATATTTCTTCTTAGATTCATTCCAGTGGAAGAGATGTTGGACAAAACACACAGTTGTTCTGTGCAAAAATTCTTTTTAAGGTTCATTCAAAGCTGACATGAAATGTCAGCAGTCTGAATTAGTCAAATCGAGATGTATATAATAGACAAAATAACTGTTTTTTGTGGCACAAATTTCCCTGTGCATTTGTGTGCTGGGCCACAATGGAGGGTTGCATAATATATTTACACCCATCTTCCAGGACAAACATGAATGAGACTGCTTTACATTAGCTACAGCCGAACTTTAAAAAGGACAGTAGGTGGGAGGAATGATTATTCTTTCCTGATGATGTTGATGATGCTTGGTGCTGAAACTCCAAATGTCTGACTTTTTTATGTGAAGATGAAAACCATGTTATCATGTTGTTGCTGCTGTTTACATTCACCCCAAGACACATAGTCAAAAAATGCACTGCAGGATATATATTTTATATGTTACCGTATTTTAATATTGCGTACATTTATTATCTGTTTTGTGTGTAGCATGAAGAGACAAAAAACGTTATTTTTGTTATACAACCTTGTGTTATATAACGATGAATAAACTACCTTGATGTGGCTTATACTGTAGATATATTATGATGGATATGAAATAACCAATTTGCTGTTACTGGGTGAAATTGCATTTGCTACCATTCAACAACAGGAAGTACAGGGAACTACTGTAGTAGCTGAAGCATAAATAATTTATTACAGTTAAATTGGCATGGTACAAAAATATTCTGTTTATAATTTATCTTGTGTGCTATGATGGCTAAGGAGTTATGTAACGTAACAGCACCATTATTAAGAGGAAATTAGGCCGTTATATTTGTGTGTCCTCTGTGTAATTTGACAAGTACCCTCCTCAGAGAGCTTTTCTATGTGTCTGTAGGCAGTAGAGAGTATCAGGGCGGTGGTAGCACTGTGTGATTCAGCTGATGAAGAGCTTCGCCATGTTGCCATAGAAACCCTCCTCACATTTGGTGAGTAACAAATTTGTGGAAATCAAATGCTGCTCAGCTTGGTCTTTTGCTACCCTTCGCAAATCAATATTATTTCTGGATTGCATTTTATGCACAACTGCCATAATGTACCTCACGCCATGAAGTATAAACATATTAATAAAATGTATATAAATGAAGTGTGTGTACAGAACATGACCAAGACATATTTGTTTTCCTTGGCTGACTCATCAGGAAAATGGTCAAAATTATGTCATCCTCAAGGGATCTGATTATGACATCGACAGCATGTACACAATATTTTGCATGTTTACATCTACATTGTCCTTTTTTGTGTTGGCCATTTTCTCAGTGAGGTTCCAGTAGGAGTAAAGCGTTGCATTTTCTCAGTACTATAATGTTTTTCATTCTTTAATCCAGGTGTTATTTTTTCAGTGATTTGCACTGAAGTGCAGTATTTATAGATGACCCTTGTGTTTGTGGCAGGTGAGGAGGGGCGGCTGGCGTACGAGCAGCTGGACACGGTGCCGGGGGAAATCATCCGTCTGGGCACACGGCGAGGAAACGCCGTCACCACTGCCTTCTAAACCACCGTGCCACTGGGAAAAACATCACAAATCGCAGCTCGACCTCCGAGGACTGCACTGCCCCTCAGCTTAACTCCACACTGCACACCTCACAGGGCTGTTAATGACTGATCACGTTATAGATCTGCTTTTTTGGCACAGACTTAAAAGACCTCTACCCGGCCACAATAGATCACCGTTTTCACTGACACTGCCTCCTATAAGGAACTAACACCAAACAAACTTTTCTTAACGGCAAAGACACACAACCTGTACCCCTCCTGCGCGCACACACACATATACACCTCTTGTTCCTCCATTGTCTCCATTTTCAGACACCCCCACCCCTTCCTCTCCCTGCTTTCTGAGCCAGGCACACCATTCACATTTCAGTTCAACTGGAGTATTTGAATGGACACAAAGTTTATGAAAGCTGCTCCAAAGTCTGTGGAAACTAGAATTGAGCAGTGCATCTTCACATAACCTCTTTAAACAAGCTGTCCACCACTGCACACAACATTTGTATCACTTACTCGCTGATTAATTGTCATCTTGATTGTTACAGAGTCAGTTGTGTCATGCAATATGCTAACTGTGATCTTTGCATAATCACTATTTATCACGTGTTTTAGTTGGTGGTTTTGCATTAGAAATGTTTTCTGGCGCTTTTGGAAGATTTGCACTGTTGTAAGGCATGTAAATATGGCATATTTTACACAGCCGGTGTAATATATGTGCTTGTATTTAAAATATATTTTTATGTTCTTTTTTTTTCTTGTACGTTTCATTTTGAGTTTCAGGGATTCCTGTATGGGTGAAAGGTGTGTTTTGTGGAAGGGAGGACCATTAATAAGTTGAGAATGGCCTCTGAGAGGAAATGATGTTGTGGTTTTTAAAGCACACGTGTAACAGCAGTTTACAGTCTTGAACAGATGTTGACCTCAGCTGTGTATCAGTGGAGGAATAGGAAAAATACTGAAGGATAGGAGTGAAACAGGTCAGCACAGTGCCCAAGGTTCACTCGCTCAGCAGTTCATACCAGTTTTCTCATACTTGCAGTTGAACAAGTGCAATTTTTCTGTACATATGTGACTCTTTTGCACCTAGCTGACACGAGAAGACATTTGATAACGTCAGCTTTGACCATTTGAGCCTTGATATGGTCGAGCAAGCGGGTTCCACAAATACACTCTTTTGTAAATGTATTTTTCCTACCAGGTTAGGAGCCAGTCGAGGGCAATAAATTGGGTTCAGGATTGTGATTGTGCACTTTCTCAATAACTGTACAGAGAGGAGGATCCTTTGGACTGAGTAAAGGTGTAGCCTCCATTTTGGCTAACTGCACACTCATACACCATATGTGAGCTAATGGCAGAATTAGAAATTAAGCTTTTCTTATGAAGTGTTCTGTTTTGCATGTCTTGGGTCTGTTTTATTTCTTTGCATCCTAACTGTAACATGGGAACATTGACCCGAGCTAAGCGCCTAATTCCACCTTTTCTCGTTTTAAGTGTACTACTGAGTCTTGTGCTAGTGCACGGCGACAAAACTCACATTTGTTCACATCTTATTTATTTACTTACCTTGTGATTCTAATATTCTTTGGAGTTATTCTGTAATCGTGCTGATGGAAATGTTATGTAAATGGATTATTTATGTTCTGTTCTGGATCAGGTCTATTTGAAATATTGTTTAAAAATGCCTCCACATTATTACCATGCAAATGATCTCATGCTTAACTTTAATTGGAGTTTATTTTGAATGAATTATATTAGATAAATTATTATTTTGGAGAAGATTAAGATTTGCTAATAGTCTAATAGTATTATAGATTTCTTTACCCTAAGAGGATGTTATATATTAGAAATGTTTCTTTATTACTTAGAAGATTTACAGTAACCAAAGGAGGAATTAATTTTAAAATGGACTTTTAGTAAGAGCTCATAATTCATTAAGGAGAATGTATTTTCGACACATTTGCATTTTGGCCAGAATACTCAGACTTATCTTTAGAAGCACAACTCAAAAATGAAACAAACCCATAATATATGAATCTTTTTGTTTGGTTCTAACTGCACAGTCCAAAAGCCATATTGATTAAAAAACAAGTGGTAATATTTTTATGAAATGTATTTTTTTTCTTTTGTATTATACTGTAAATGTGTGAGCTCAAGATGGTGATTTTTTTCTCTTTATGGCCTTTTTGCAAAATAAGGTCAACAGGTTTTTTTCTTCCACGATGTGAATAGCATTACAGTATTTTGGTAAAGTATCGAATTCATCCACTCATTCAGTGTTTTGTTCATTTTATTTTGAGTGAGCTACTTTCTTTTTACAAACTTACAGTTGACCAGTGTTGATTCGTTGGCTGCTTAATTCCTAATTATCACAGAGTACAAGTTGTCAAAATGTGCACATCTTTAATTATTTAGAGATTGGGTTTAAGAATAACTTGGTACACTTTGCTGAAATTGGTCTTTATCCATATCTGTGGTCAATAGCTTCCGTGCTGATCCATTTAGTTGCATACTACTCTTCATTGTGGTTAGCAGTATTTCCTCTGCTCATCAAAAGTTGCAATAAAGTTTATTTTTGCATAATTAAAAACTATAAAAATGATTTTGTCAAAACAAGACATCTTAAATGTCTGCACAGTTGTGCTTTGTTGGATTTTACAGTTTTCAGTGGACCCGCTTTTATTTTAACCTTTTATTGTCCAGATAATTGTTTATAAAATTACATATGCGGTAAAAGAAAAATTAATTCCCATGTATTTCAGTGGATATTGAAGATATAGAGGCAAGGGGTGGGAGATGGAAGCTGAGGATATCAGTTGGCTTTGACGAGACAGAAAGTAGTTGCCGAGCTCGTAACTCTGCAGGAGAACTTTGAGCTCTCAGAAAGCGCTTGAAGCAGATAATTGGAGAGCTGATCCATTTCTAATAGCAGAAGACCTTACAGTACTTATCACCGTGTCAATGAGGGTGTGTGTCTCATGAATCATGTGATTGAAATCTTGAGTCATCATACATTTTAATTTGTAACTTTGAGCCCATTATCAAATGATTAAACACTAGAAAGCACTCAAGGAGGGCACTCATCCATCACAAAGCTGCAAAATACTAAAATAATTTTCACAACAAAAAAAGTTTTAAACTAATTTATGCTAAAGGAAAAAAGTTTTACCTTTTTAAACCAGGCAAATTAAATGAAAAGTATGAAACTATTTTTGACTTGTCTACAGGGGTGGAAGAAGTACTCAGATCATTTACTAAAGTAAAAATACCATAACTTAATACTGTAGTAAGTCTTAGTTTTGCTAGGTGGATTTAGCTGTAGGTCAGGTAAGTCAGTCCAGTGGTGCACAAGATAAATCCGAATGAGATGATTAACAGAGCATAGACAAAAGAAAAACAAAGCTCTGCTATCCAAATGTGTATTCTTGTATAATTTGATTTTTGGGCCTCAAACATTTTTTAAATTAAACCAACTGAGAAGTTTGAATATGCCTCGCTGGTGGAATTGCTACAACTCAGACATCTGAAACCTAACAAGGGGCCATGAGCCACAAAGGTTGACAAATATTGGTTTAATCTTTAGCATTGACTTGTAATTTATAATAGTATAGTCAAAATATTAAAGCAGAAAATAATAGAAACTAGCAAACATTGACATCACCTTTCAAGTTAATAGCAGACTAGAAAATAGTTGCTTATTTACATATCCCACAGGTACAGAGCAACAATTTTATATTGTTCTGGCCACCTGTAATCCAAGTCTGATATTAACTCTTGGCCATTTTTGTTCTCTACCATCTCCTGATCTTTAGCTGCCAAATTCAATTCGTCCACCAGCTAGTCTTCAACTTTCTCTGCTGTTTGGTGCAGAGCAGGTATTTTTGAACAGCCTGCAGCAGTCAAATCCTAGTCACAAAAGCAGAGAGTGAAACAAGTTGAGGATTGGACAGCCAAATGATGTGAAATTTGCTATGCTCTGGTCATATGGAGCTGCAGATTTATAGGCCTGAAATCCTCTTGCTACAAAACAAGAATGTTTTTTTTTTTAAGTTTATTTTACAGACACTTTATGTACACAGCTGCCACATAACATTGCACATGTGTTCACTTTGTAAACCCAAACAGTGAACATAGGACCATCACTGGAGTAAAAATAATAAAAATCACCTGGGTCTTTTTCCACAGCGCACATTTTGGACTTCTCTTAGGACAACTACAGGCGCTACTGTCACATGTCATTTTACTACAAATTGTTGAACAAAGTGAAGAGGACTGAGGGGCTCATTTTGCTTTTACAAATAACCTGACAAAACAAAAGTATAATCTTTATGGGTTTGGTGACACGCAAGACAATGTTAGGCCCTGCTCCCAGCCCACATGAAACACTGCAGGAGATGAGTCAAGCTACAGCATCACCAACTGATTACTCTGTATGTTACAGCTTGTACGTAGCTGGAATAGCGGCAATCACATTTCCCCGGTACTCCTTATACTGTAACATTAAAGAAATTAACAATGGCTCTGTTCTAATCAAGTGTCATAGTAACCCATAACCATGTGATAGCCAACAAGCATGTTTAGTACCAGGACCCTGAAAATTAAGCTTACTAAATGAAATTCAGCTATTAATTTGTTATTTACACCTATGCTTTTCCTACAATGGAAATGTCAAAGTGTCTGCTGTGGAACAAAATTGCCTTTGCTGGCTTAGTTTTGAACACCTCTTTACTTCAAGTAGGATGACAAGTACAGCAAAAGCTAAAATAATGAAACCAGACTGTCTGTTCAAGGCTTAAAAATATGACATTTCAGGTGTTACGAAAATTGTGTTTTTTGAACACTGAATTTCTCTGAAAAGCCATTTTTGTTGATGCCAAAAAAAAAAAAAAAAAAAAACCACTGACAATTTAGCCCAAATCTGCTGACCTGTGTAAGCAGGTGTAACTCCCATGACATTTAAGAGTGTCCATTAATCTTGCTCTCCTGAGGATCCAGCTTGTTCATGGTCTGAGGTCTCTTCTTCCTCGGAGTCACTCTGACTGTAATCAGAATCTTCTTCCTCACTCTGACCTTCCACTTCACTGTGGGAGACATGCTCAGCCTCCTCCTCCACATCAAGGGCAATATCCCTCAGCTCCTCCAGATTGTCTGGGCTCTTCCCAGTCAGCCTCTAATAAAAGCAGACATGATACAGGTCACACACACGCCCACCAAGTGAGGTCCCTCAGTGTAGTCTACTTTGTGTTAGTTTAATTATACTGGTCCATCCATCTGAACATGCCATTTATACACGTGAGTAAAGAAAATAATGCAAATGTCTGCAGCATAGCTTTAATTCAAACCACATCCCCTACCAATACAGGACAAGTTTGAGATTAAAACCAAGCTATTGCAAAGTGTCATAGCAGACCTCAGGACATAGCAGACCAGTGTGCCTACCTCAATCATATCAGCCATGTACTGTACGTGTTGTGCCAGCTCCTGCAGCTCTTCATTTTCACACTTCAGCGCTGTTATCTGTTCGTCTTTTGCTTCAATGTCTTTGTGTAACTGTTAATACATTTTTAAATCATTAAGCATGATAGAGAGAAAGCTTGAGAAGGGTCAAACTAAACCCTGGTTTTAGTAATTTTATACTGCTTCAAAATAATGCATCAACAAAATCATTCAGACACATTCATGCACAGGTCCAATGTCCACATTTCCAAATAATTCATTCTGAGTGTACATGTTCTATTATTGCAGAATTGGCACCTCAGAAGATTTGCCTTAAAGAAAAAAAAAAAAGAAAAGAAACTTCTGTCAAAACGTGCATTTAGGTGCAATGTTACTTGAAAATTCAATGCCAGCTGGACTGGAGCCAACTAAGACTGACTCAGTGGGAGCGTGGGAACAGCTCAATTTAGAGCTAAACATTAGCTGTCTCTTAGTGATTAACTCACCTTTTCGTTCTCCTGTAGAACATTGTACAAGGCCTTCCGACGCTCCTCAGCTACCTCTTTCCAGTAGGTGGAAGGGGGCGTTTCTACAACATTTAAAGTCAAGATAAAGTTAAAATTCTTAGGTTAGATTCCACAACATGTTAGTGTGTATTGATTATGAATCCCTACCTTTGACCATAAGTTCATATGCTTCATTGGACATGCCATCTGTCAAACACTGAGTTTCTTCTGTTTGTGTGGATTTGACTTCTACCTTCACCCTCTTTGACCCTCTAGATTGTTCTGAACTCCACTTTTTTCGTTTGGGAATGACCTTCCCCACCTTAAAAAGAAAACAAACTCATTTAGAAGCCATTTTTAAAGTGTTTGAAAACACAAAAGACTGTTCTAGATCACTTTAGTAGAACAAGTCTATACCAATTGACCCAGTTCTCTAAACTGGGACAAAATAGTTACCCAAATCAAATTACTTCAAACAAGCCACTGCATACCTGAGCTGACCTTCCCAAGTCTTTGTTGACTGCTGAGGGTTGGAGGACCTGCAGGGTTTGCCTGGGGGGTCCCATTGCCCTTTGAGATGGCGTGAAAAAGCTCTGGAAGACAAACACCCAAGTGTTGCACCTTATTGCTGAATACACAAATGATTACAAATCACATAAGAATGGTAAACAAAGGCAAGAGCCAACCCCTTCCCCCAGATGGGTCTTGAGAAACTCACCGAGTCACATGAACTGTGTTTTTTATCCCCCCCCCAACACGTCTATTCAACAGGGCTTAGCATCACTTTGCACGCTTTACTTTAATTACGCTGTCACCATGGGAGAGGGCATAAGTGAAGTTGCTTACAGTGCTGTGGTGTTCAACAGGCCCACAGGTGTGGGAACAGGGGCAGGGCCCAGGTTCTTTTAACAGCCGTGGGAAAGTTTCTCATTATGGCTCATTACAGAGCAGCCAACAAGGTCAGTTTGTTAATGTTTTGCCACAGCTTCACAACACGTGTGTTTCACACCTAGAATTAGATGATCTTTTAACAATTTTGAGCAGTAGGGGAGACAACATGTGAATTACTTGATATAGCCATACATATATAAATCAAAACACTTAGTCATTTGTTTAATTTACAGGAGAAGAGTAAGACCTGCCGTTGTTACTGTGTCATTTAACAGTACTACAGTTGTAAAGGACATTACGTTTATCACAGCAGATTCAACCTTCACTCTTTTAATAGAGAAGAGATTTGATCAGAATCAGTCTCTTGCAACTCAGTACTGACAGATTAGTCTCTTCATTGCTGCAGTAATTTAACACTTAACCTGCTCAGATAACTTTAGGCTTTTCACTGGAGAAATTTTGACTTATCATTGGAGAAGCAAGTGTTAATAAAAACAATGGCTGTTAGTTACCAAGTAAGCCTGCTCTGAAGGACAGCAGCAAAATAAAATTAATTGATTTATCCTGTAGTGGTTTCCGGTCTCTAACCAGCTGTTAATTATAAATCAGTGTGCCTCTGATACCATCATCCACGTCAACAATGACAAGAGATGGTTGATTGCCTCTTTGATCTCAGCCCAAAAACTTGAGCAATTGTTAATTTAATAGTTAACGTTACAATAAATTATTCTGAAGGAACACATTTCAAACTGAAGGACAAATTACTCACCTTAATATTCTCACTAGACATCTGGTGGCTGTGTTTTAGCTTTCCACTGAAACTCATTTTATTTCAAGAGCCCTGAAGGAGAAATAATTAACACAACGTCACATCTTAAAGTGAACAACAATTGTGACACATTTGAGAAAAGCCAAAATTGAGTTTAAAAATTTAACAGACAATAGCTTGGTAACGTCAAATTGCAATTAAAAACGCGACTTCATTAGCTGTCAAGCGACAGATTTGACGTTAAATTTCGCCACAAGTGTATGAAAAAAAATGAAGTTAACGTTATTGCTACGATGGCTAATTGAGTCAGCTAACGTTAACTCTAAAAATAAACCAATGTAAACTAACGCGGCTAAGTCTAGCACAATGGTACCTGCCGAAAGTAATACTTAATGGGCAGCAGATGTGAAGATAATTAAATTAAGACAGTATTAAAGTAAATACGCGTTAAATCGACTTACCCGTTGATGAGCCACACCTCGTTGTTCAAACTGCTTATTTTCTTTTCTAAGGATCTCGCGCCAGGGGCTTAAATACGCCCACTACGTCACGTGGTAAAGGCGTCACTCATGAGGAAGATTTTTTTTCTGCTGTTACCCCCCCGCCCTCGTGCGGTCACATGTCAATAGACGTCACGTCTTTGTAGTTCGTCGTTGAGTGTGCGGCCATTTTGGGGAGGCTGTGGATCGGCGAGCTTGTCTGTGCCATTATTAGCTGCCCACAAAAAACACACAAAGAAACCAAACGGAAAAACGTTGGACGACACGCCGTTAAATATGGGCCCACCGGGAGACAGAACACGCCACACGTCGACTGAAAGAACGGAGGATTTCAGCTGGATTGTCGATTTATCTTGACATGGCATGCAGCAGGGCGAGTCGGAGGTTGTGACGACTGAAGAAAAGAAGAGAAAGAAAACAAGCGCAGCAAACACCTCGAAACTTCAGACGTGGAAAGGGGAGATTTTGTTTGGCTAACGTTAATTTCGCCATTCACCGATTGTCGTTGGTTGGCGACTGATTCCCTTGTTGATTTTTTTCTCGATGTAGCTGCTGACAAGACACGACTGAAGTAAATTACACCGAGCTAAAAAAAATGTTTAGCACAAGCAAAACCAGTTGAGTCAGTCAACCTTGCAGGTCTCTTACCTCTCACAGCACTGGCAGTCACGTTGAACCGGGCGAGAAAATGTAAACGCGTGGAAAGATGACTGTACGCTAGCTAGCCAACCGCACAAAGGCCTCAATTAAGCCAATCAGTCAGAAGATAAGATGTAGCTAATTGTTGGTTCACTACTAGTTAGTGTTGGAAGTGAATGTCTACGTTAGCTTGCTAGCTCACCTTAGCTAGTGTGCTAAAAATACGCCCACATCATGACTACCAGCAGTGGCAGCACCGCAGGCCGTGGGCCAAATGAGTGGCAGTAACAGTCAAGGAAATGTCAAGGTACTTTCGCAGTAGTCTTCGATGTTACCCGGTGCCAATATCTCCTGGCATCTGTATTTACCTGCCATGTTCGTCTGTATGCCCAATCAGTCTGTAAAACGCACATAAAGCAGTCTCTACAGAGAAGCAAACACAAAACGACAGCCATGGATGAGGGACTTTGAAATGACCCACACAATAGAGTATTTGTCTGCTTGCTAGTCTCTGTACTCCTCAATTTCACCGGCATAAATATGTGTTGCCGGTATGGGCTTTTACAGTAGCAGCCGTTTCTGTTGATTTCAGTCACATTCAAAGAAGAAAGGTTAGTGAAATTTGAGTTGCTCTTTCGTTTAAATCTGTTGTAATCCCTTATCAATGGCAGGTTGAAAAGAAAACGCTAATTTGGCTTAAAAGTCATGTCTTAAAACATGGATTTCTGAACCAGTAATAAGGAGATGTAGTCTTAGCTTGTTGATCATTCCCCTCCTCAACACTGCCCTTTTACAAAAATTAAAATGACTTAGTTTTGTTTCTGATTAGTTGACCTTTTCAGTTGGTAGTTAGTGAGTAATTCACAGATCTAGCCTAGGGTTGTTTGATGCGTTGTTTCTGCAAAGGGTAGCTTGTTCCATCCTTAATCCAACATATAAATACAAAAGTAGAGAGGGTAGCCAAAATATTCTGTACAAGAGAGGAAGACACTGACGTTACCATCAAAATTTAACCATGGGAGACCCAACTTCACGAAGAAACCAGACAAGAAATCGACTTCGAGCTCAACTTCGGAAGAAGAGGGAATCTTTGGCAGATCAGTTTGACTTCAAGATTTATATAGCCTTCGTTTTCAAGGAAAAGGTTTGTCAGTAAAATGAAAGACTACAGTAATTGTTGACACAATCTGCCACCACACTCATCTTTCATACTCACATATTTTGTTTTCTGCATTTGTTCATTATACCTTTAAAAGTCCCATTCAGACTTGTCCCTTATTATATGATGAAGTAAAACAATGACTTACAATATCTGTTTTTTCATTACAGAAAAAGAAGTCTGCACTTTTTGAGGTAGCTGAAGTGGTGCCAGTGATGACCAACAATTATGAAGAAAACATCCTACGAGGTGTGCGGGATTCCAGCTACTCTCTCGAGAGTTCGATAGAACTCCTGCAAAAAGACGTTGTGCAACTACACGCCCCCCGGTACCAGTCAATGCGAAGGGTAAGTCAGTGCACCATCTTCAGGAGGGGATATCTTGAAGACCAGTTGTGTTTTACATTGTTTCTTCTCATTTTGCTGTAGGATGTGATAGGCTGCACACAGGAGATGGACTTTATCCTTTGGCCACGCAACGATATTGAGAAGATTGTCTGTCTGCTGTTCTCCAGATGGAAGGGGGCCGAAGATGAACCCTTCAGGCCTGTTCAGGTCAGAACTTGCCGCCTCATCAGATTCCTCAGGCTGCAATCTCTATAAACAGATATATGCATATGAATGCAGATATTGTCTGGTCTTCAGACTCTAGCCGATCCGTTCCGGGATTGCTTAGGTTGTAAATTATTCTAATTAGGCCTTCAACGATTGATTGTCATTATAGATTCATATGCAGATTACTTTCTAGATTAAGTGATTGTTTATTTAATAAAATATTAGAAAACTGTTAAAATGGTCCATATTTTCCCAGAGTCCAAGATGTGGTCTTCAAATGTTTTAATTATGTAACCAAAGACCAGCAAAACTCAAATATGGTAGAATATTTTTAAACTGAAAATTAATATTTGTGCAAACAGTAGTAACTTGATTTTTCACAATGTAGACATTTTTACATTTTAATAATCCAATTAATTAGATGTGTGTATCATGCAGCCCTAGCCTGGATGTAACAATATGTACTCTGTCTCACAAGTCTGTCCTCTGATTTACAGGCCAAGTTTGAATTTCATCATGGAGACTACGAGAAGCAGTGCTTGCATGCTTTGGGTCGTAAAGACAAGGCTGGAATGGTCATGAACAACCCAACTCAGTCTGTATTTCTCTTCATGGATAGACAGCACTTACAGGTGAGTCTGTTGTGGTGTTACTGATTTGATCAACTGAAACATCAGCCTCCTAACAGTGTGTCACAAATGTCCTCTGTCCGTCTCCAAATGTCTTGCAGACTCCTAAAACTAAGGCCACAGTTTTCAAGTTGTGCAGCCTCTGTCTGTACTTGCCCCAGGACCAGCTGACCTGCTGGGGTGTGGGAGACATCGAGGATCACCTCCGCCCATACATGCCTGACTAGGGCTTCCTGTTCCACTCAACCACATAGGGAGAAGCCCTTCCCCTCCCTCCTGCCTAAGCCTTCAGAAGCAAATTGATGTACTCATCTCCACCTGTTTCCTTTTAAAAGATTTGAACTTGTGCTTGGATCTCTCCTTTTTTGTTACCTACTCGTTCTCCCCTCCCTGACCTGAAGCTGAATAAGTTCCCATCCTTGTCTCCCTCCCCCTGCTCACACTCCCAATGTTACTCTTCTTCTCTCTACCATTTTTGGATTGGTTCCCCTGTTTTCTTTATTTTACTCCCTCTTCATTCCCTCCTTCTCACTCATCCATTTTTGTTTATTTGAACCTGCACGAACATTGATTTTGAGTGGTTGGTTGTTCTCTTGGAGCCGCACTGTCAACAGCACCGGTCATTGAAGGAACTCTTTATGTTGCATCAAAACAGGAACAAACAATACACAGGTCTTCACGGTGGTTCTCAGATGGACGCGTTTTATATCCTTGTTGTCATAAGAAAGGATTGTTAAAGCTTGTTTGTAATGTCAATGAGGTTTCTAGAACAACTTTACACAATCTTTTGACCAAGGACAGGTGTGAATAGGCGTTAAAACACCTGTATAAGAAAAGAAAACAAGATGAACAATATTTGTCAAATCACATGTTGTAGGTATTGCTTCTTATAAACCGCCTTAGTTTTTATTTTATTTTTTTTTTTGCTGGACTTTCAAAAAAAATGTTTTGGTGTCATTTGCTGTCCTCTGAAACATGCTAGGCAGGCCTTGAGTGACTTGAAAGGAATTGTACACAAAGTTGAGACATGTTGGTTAGATGTTGAAGGCCGTTCATGCATCATTCATTTAAGCTACTGAAAACTGATGTTTTATGTTTTGTTTTATTTGGGATGTGGGTTGGTGAGAAATGGTGACATACTTAATGTTTAACATACCTAACTAAAGTTGCTGAAAACTAACAGATTTATGTTTAATTTGACCTACTAAAATTAAGATCATTTGCTACCATGCTCATCAGATTAAAATTGGGTTCTGCAGGCTTGCTTGTCAAAGAATACAAAGTACATAGCACATATAATTTTGCTCTGTGTTGATTCAGTGTGTTCAGTTGAAAGGGTATAAAGTGTGTAACTTCTGGGGTTTTTCTGTTGATTCTCAAATCAATACTGCTGAGCATATCCCAATACAATGCAAATTCTGAAAGCATAACTCTTGTCTATTTGTTTTATTGCATGTGCATGAAACAGTGTCATTAACACAGTTGTTTGGTCAGGACTGACTGACCACACAGCTATTATTTTCTCTTAACTGTTGATGACAAATATGTAACAGCACCAGTCATTAAGTAACCAGCTGTGAGAAGGATTTGTAAGCACTGTCAACTACCTTTTTTGTTTTTTACACAGTCAGTTTTGCAAACTATTTACAGGCAAAGGTTAGTTTACATCTTCACTCAGGAGTCCCTTGTTTTGACTGGTCAGGTACATGATGTGTCATTTACTGACAGGCACAAAGGGAAGACAGTTCAGCTGCCGCCGAGGTGTTTAGTGTGTCTTCCTTGTGCTATGAGCTTCCCCGTGACCTTGTTGGTGAGATCTACAGTGGCAAACGCCAGTGTCCGTCCTTGCTTCAGAACCTGAGCAGTGATGAGTACGTCCTCTCCGATCTTGGCAGCATTCATGTATCTGTAAGACATTGACATTTGTCCCCAGTTATCTATAGTTCATTTAGTTAATCTTCAATCAGACCTGCTTAACACAGTGAAGGTCAAGGCGTGAAAGCAGAGCTGATGAGGACACTGAGATTTTACAATCTACAAAATAAACGTTATGGTATTTTATATGCTGACAAACACTTTTAGACTCAGTGTGTTGATTTAACCACCTTTAGACCAACAAATAATGTAGTAAAAAATTACATTTATAGAAAATGACTGCACCACACTGCACTCAAAGCATTTCAGAGATTTTTATTACTCAGTATTTCTTAAAAAATCATAGCTACAGCTTTACCTGACAGGTATTAGAAAGCTGTAAAAATCCTTAACTATAGTGGATTTATGAGTTTTTAAACACGAAATTTAAATTAGGCTCAAATGTCCATTTAACTCTACAGATGATCACAAGGTTTTGGGGGGGGGGGATAAATCTGAGCTTTTTAAGATTTACACAGTTCGTGGACTCACGTTATATTCATGTCCACACTGACTCCCGGTGCTCCCCTCTCACTGTACATTATAGCCATGGTGGAGATGACATCGACCAAGGTGGCTGTCAACCCGCCGTGCAGTGTCCCTCCACGGTTGGTGTGCTCCTCTTCTACCCGCATCTCACACACCACCTTACCGGGGCTGGCAGACAAAACGTCCACCTGTGGAAAACACGTCCAGCCTACGTTAGATACACTGTTGCGTTTAAAACCACAGAAATAAACTTTAATACGGTCAGGAAATGTTGCAGAATGTTTATCTTTACCTTTTTCAGGACTCTGTCGAACCCTGGATTATCTACCATTGCTCTCATTATTTGTTTTAATGAATTTATAGACAGCGAAACCATATTTAACGCTAACAAATGCAGCCAATGTCAAACTTGTGTTTACTTCGTACCCGGAAACCGTTGCGTTCGATAAATCGTCCGGGCGAAACTTTCTTCTTCTTTGGCGTAGGTAGACGCTAGAGTGGTGCAGAGCTGCATCTACTGTTTGTTATTAATGTTCCTTTTGACAGGTGTTGTGCCAAATTCTGCCTGCCTGCTGAGAATTACACCTCGTGGGTTGTAACGCTCATTTATGCTGAGAAAAGAGGTCGATGGAAATCTCGGCAGGTAGCCTTCAACATCTGTTTTGCTGAATTATGAATCCACCTCTTAAGGTCTTTTTCAGACACTTTGCTGCGCACATTGATCAAAAGCGGTTATCACCACATGTTTTTGCAGAATCTCAAGGAATGCTACTTTTAGTGTAAGAACATATTAACAACTCTAAACGTTCACAACGTTAGAATCATTTATCACTATTGATGAACCTCCAAGGAATGCCGTTAGTAGCCTTGGAGGTGCATGCAATTCTAGGCATGCATGCAAAATTCGGCATAAACACGGCATTTGTATTTGTAGTCCTTGGATCACCTGGATGACTGAAAACCTTCTTCAAAGTAAGAGTAATCACTTTCTACAGCTGCTCCCAGTTGTTCTTTTGAAGTGTATAACTGGATCAAAGTGGCCTGCTGACAGACTTGTCCTGGTTTCTCTGTAGTGTCCGAGGGTTTTTGGAGTTTCAGTGGACCCAAAGATTGCTGTG
>JAPMOB010230950.1:0-22357 GCA_029875015.1 Lepomis gibbosus
GGCCGCCCACCCTGAGCCATGGTTCTGCTCGAGGTTTCTGCCTCTTAAAAGGAAGTTTTTCCTTGCCTGTGTTGCCTGCTGTTCTTGGTGGGAATTGTTGGGCTTCTGTAAATAGCTTCAGAGTACGGTCTAGACCTGCTCTGCGCCGTGAGATACTGTTGTTGTGATTTGGCGCTATATAAATAAAATTGAATTGAATTGAACCTACAACAATGTGCCCCGCTTTTCTCAGACAACCCTGTGCTGACTAGTACCTTGTTGCAATCAGGTAAGTGAACAAGTTGTTTGACCAACAATGCAACAATGTTACTGTAATTTTAAAAAAAAATTTGGGGGGGGGTTGTTTCATGTTATCTTTAGGCTTCTTTGGAGGGACTTTCTCCACATGTGTGTCCACTTTGGCAGGTGTAGTGTTTCCTGTCTAATGTGGCCCTGTGAGGCCCCTTTGAGACTGTTACAGGCACAAATAAATGTGATTGACCATAAAAGTAAGAACACAGCCACCTGAGTCAGTAAATACAGACTTGCTAACTGGTATTGATCAAGACCCCTATTAATCAACCCTTTCATATGGTGGGAGTCGGGGGCAGAGCTGTCTGACTCTATTAATGGGAACAATACCAGTCATAGAAAATAGATACACCACCTAAAGTCAAACAAAGACAGAAAGTTTGTCTCGCCCTGAAAGAAATCATTTGACAGCATAAATGCTGAACGAAGAAACATCTTGCGATTGTCTTATAAGTTGGAATGTTGGACAGGTAGAGCGAGAACAAAGAAGAATTCTCAGTGCAGAAAAAGTAGCGTAAGTGCTGATGGAAGCCAGGCGCTGGAACAATGTCTCTCTGCCAGACTGCTGACTATGATTAAAAAAAGCATTTCAATGTATTTTTTTTCTGAGTGTGATTCTTCTGTTCTCTGGAAGTGCTAACACTGTGTTTGTTAGTTTGTTGCAGAGACGAGATGGACGTTTTCCCCCACGCTGTGAAAAAAATACGGCCTGAGTCGCTGAACGAGTCCAAGTACACAAACACAAACTAAATGAATGGAAATGAGAGGTTGCTCTGCTATAAGACTGAGGCACTTTCCTATCAGGACACTTACCTTCACTGTGTGTATGCATGCATGTGTGTGTGTACATATGCTCCATCTCAGAGATCCAGTGGTGTGCAGACACCACAGTAACTATATGCTGCTGTAACACAGCAGGCGTCATGCACCCTGATAGCTAGACAGAACTCAGCCTGCCACTGTTTATGTGTTTGCATGTGTTACACAGGAAGAGTGAGATAAAGACAAACTAACAGATCAGCCAGAGCAAGTCAAACCAAACCAGCCAAACAACAAAAATATATACAAACACACAAAATGTGTTGTTCATACTGCTGTGAGGGCTGAATATAAACAAAATATGGCTATGCTGAATAAAAAGTATTTAAATTAGATTTAATAATAATTGTTATTTAATAATATTTATTTAATTCATTCAAAGTAATAAATAACAAACACTAACTTGGCAAAATAATGTAAATGGTAAACAAATACATAAATAAATAAAAAGGATTAAGTATTACAATATCTATAGTCATACTCCAGTCTACTGTGCTGGTCCCTACTGAATGGAATGCTTTCCAGGGTGAGTTTATAAGGTCAAGTATGTCAAAGTTTAGATGCTAGAGTGGTGTAACAGGCACTCAACCAGAAGCGTATGTGATGCTTCGATTTGATTGGTCTGATACTCAGCAGATACTTAGAAATAGTATTTTACAGATACAAGCGGGAGCCTGGTGAAACCCTGAACACCCCGAGCTGGAGAGAGGAGAAGCAGATTTCATCTCCACTCAATTTTCTTTCCGGTTGGTTGGAGATTGTGTTGTCTATGGGCTTTGACACTGACAGCACTGATTGGAGTCTTGGTGTGAAGTGAAATGAACTGACATGTGTGGACCACAGTGTGTCTGACTGTGCGTTCTCCTTTTAAGCAAACCAGTTTCTGACCTTCAGAGCGGGGACAGTGTTTGGGGGTAAAAAAAAATCAGAGCATGTGTGAGTGTTAAGTGTGGTGACTTAAACAGAAAGATAATGCCACATGCAATCTGTTCAGCAGACCCTTGGATGATCTCATTGTGCACCCCGCACCGGAGAAGGGAAAGAGTGAGTGAATGGGTGCTGATGCTGGGTGGTAGAAGGGAGAAACTGACACTTTGATAAAGTGACTGTGATTGAACGTAGGGCAGAGATGGAGAGGGAAAGGAAAAAACAATTAGAAGATGAAGAGATGGATGCAGAAAGCCACAGAGCTGGAGAACGAAGGGGAGGAATTCTGCCTTCACGTCAGTTCATGAGGATTAGACGAGAGGATGACTGATGTGATCAAGGCCAACAGAGCAGCAATTTACTCGATTCTTTTACAATGCTACAGGCCCTGAAACACTGCTGATGGACACACACGCACGCAAATTCTACCATGTGTCAATACAGCCTCTTGATGAAAAGCGGCTAAATTTGCACCAGCTGTTGCTACGTTCAAACTTCAGCTGTTATAATGCATCTACTAAAGTCAGATTAGCACCAAATAAAACTGAGCTGTAGCATACAATCTAGTTCTGACAGATGTAACTGCTGTGCTGCTGAGTCACAGTAATACCATATGAATTGCTGCTGTCTTGACAGCTAAGAACGACGACAATGCAGCATATACTGTGTGAACAATTTTCTTTTTTCTGACCATTTTAAAGACTTCTCGTCCATGTTGGATTACCAGAGTGTATTCCCTGTGAAAGACACAGGAAGATATTACTTATTACTATTATCTGTCCCTCAAGTCCGGACTGGACTGGGAAAAGGGGCGTTTAAGTATGCGGCTCCCTGTGCTTGGAATCAGCTGCAAAATGTCCTGAATCGTCAGGAGATGGTGTCTTTGTAATTTACTATTTATTTCCAATGTACATTTTTATATGTTATACTGTACGTTATAATTTCTGAAACCTTGTTAATTGCGCTGCTGCCTGTCTTGGCCAGGACGCTCTTGGAAAAGAAACCTTTGAGACCCTTGATGGTCTGGGGCCCTGGGGTAGTTGCCTGCTTTGTCCTGATCCTGTCTTGGCTCACAACCCAAAAAAGTGACATTTAAACAATTCAGCAGCAACATCTTCTCCCAGAGACAGTGCTCTTGTAACTCTGCATAATCCAAAGAACATGCTGTCGTGTTTCATAGGGAATATTTCTTCAGCTAAAAGTAGTTCCACTGAAAAGTGTTACTGTAAAGCCTGGATTATTCAGATTAACCAAAACAACCAAAACAATCTGCATGGCTATAAACCCCATAGGCACAGTAAGTAAAATAGATGTTATTGCTCACATTAAAGCTCTCCCATATCCATCTGATGTCAATCAATCATGTCAATCTAATCAACATTAGATGGTAAAATTTCACTGGGATCACTGGATGATTTTATTTATGTATTACAGCAACCACAGTGGATCTGCCCTCTGGTCTGACACCTGAGCGTGAGAGTAATTCAAATCCAAATACTGCATTCCTACTGGCCTGGTGAGTCCCTCGCAGGAGCCCCTGTGGCATGGCCATGGCGTTACTCAAAAAGAGATCGCCCCAGTCTCTCCTCGCCTCCCACTGCTGTGGAAGCTCCAACAGGAGGTAACCTATATTCAGCGCTTAACTTTATTTCCCAAGGTGAAGTTATAGAACCTTTTTGGATCCAAAGGAGACACAACATCAACAACAATCTCAGATCTGCAGGAGTAAGATATGGATAGAGATACGATTGCTTTAGAGGGATAACCCTGCTCTCTCCACAAAAAGTGGACTCCTGTGTTTTCTGCTGAGAAGGATCAGTGCGCTGTCGAAGCCACGGCAGCGTGGTGTACCGGCTATCAAGAGAATCCAAGCCCAGAAGGCCAGATTAGGCCAGTTTTGTCTTGAGGCTTGTGTCAGGGCAGAGATTTATTGTTTTACTGTAACCTAAGCTTCATTTGGTTCATTTTTGTGAGAAATAACGGGCTGTCTTGTTTATTGCTGCATGCTTTCATGTCAAGCATGAAAAAAAATAGTTCCCACGCTGCTGGGCCTTTACCTTGTTGTTCCTGTGTATGAAGCAAATAGCATTTTATCAAGACCAAAGTTCTACAACATGGCTGCTGAATGAGAGTTCACTGTTGGTTCCTGTGTGATAAAGTGGCAGTTATTGATTTTTACCACTGTAATTAAGATTTTATGTATCTTTGCTTGTTTTAGTTTCCTGCCTCTGCGTGCAGAGCCAATAACTCCTCTTTTACTGAGACCAGGACCACAGCCGAGAAACTAGGATCTGACACCTTAGCGTTACCGTGCAAAAGGCTCTTTGTGCCTTTTTCTCTTTCTCTCTTCCTAACCTACACACACACACCTTATGCGCTTGCACACACATACACATGTTTAACTCACAGATAGCATGTGGCCTCACCTCCAGCTGAGCTCCACGCCATCTCAGTGAAGACTGATATAGTGTGTCCACTATTTTGGAATATTGTGCGACGAGCCACCGATGAGGTCACATTCATGGCAAATGTGGCCATGTAGGTGGCATCTTTCTAGCCATGCCGTATATTAAGTTTTGCTTAAAGTAGATGATAGTGTTTTATTGGTTGAAGATACTGATCACTGATCTGTGCTTATGTGAATAAATCATATAATATATTTTTTAAAGAGCAGCTGCTTGTGATTATTGTATTATGTTGTATACAAGTGCCCTGAATTTATTCATCTTTATTAATATTTCTGAATATCTTTGAAATTTCCTGATAACCAAACTTGCCACTACTAGATCCAAACAACAGGAAGCCTGCATTAGAAAACTTGGGATGGGGCGTTTGATAAAGACGGGCATTTAAACAGACAGACTATTCCTGACTAATTAAGTTGAGTTAAGAGAAATGAGGGATCCAGAGTTTTGGAGTTACATCTTTAGTAGGGATTAAAAATCCATGGCCTCTGCCATGGATTCTGAACTGAAAAAATGCATCTCCCCAAATTTATGAAAATGCAATCTGTGCTTGGACAACTCCTGCAGGAGCATAGCTTTCAGGACTGGAGGTGGCCATGAGTTTTTCACTTAGGGCTTTCAACAGTGTGAGATTTTCATGCTAGGATCCGGCATTCCCGCTGCAATCCTACTTTAAGTTACCAGAATGTTTACTATTTATATTATGTGGTCAAATGATTAGTTCATAAATTGAAAAATGATGACCAAAGTTTTGGTCATCATTAACAATTTTGTTAATTTATGATTTAAGTCATTTATCCATCAAAAATGCCAAAAACTGTCTGGCTCCAGCTTCTCAAATGTGAGTATGTGCTACTCTTCTCTGTTTAATATCATTTTATCTTGTATATATTTGGATTTGGATTGATGATCAGATAAAACAAGCAATTTGATTCTGTCACTTTAGGTTTCTCTTGCTATGGCAACCGGCAGCGCTTGTAGAAGCAGCAGCTGGTAGCTCCTTCAAACTTTGCTACACTTTTGTTTTTTTCTGCCTTTAACATGTGTTTCCTCTGACATAAGTAGTCACTGGAAGATGAAGACAGGGTTTTTGGATTAATGAGCAGCAGACCACAATCCACCTGGTCCAAATAAACGGACCAGGCACCACAGCGGGTAAGATGATTGCTTAGAGGAGAGGAAAGAGAGCCAGAAGAGGAGCCATGCTGGCCCAGCTTGGACTTAATTCTGCTCCTAAAAGAGCCAGTTTGGACAAAATGGGACTCATATTCACCAAGCAACGGAATTCAGAGACTGTTCGTGCCCACATAGTTACAGAGACCTGCCACATCAACATCGGCAGGTGGTCCATGTTCTGAGCTGCCAGCTCAAGACTCTGGCAAGATCAGAGGACGTGGACTTACATCGATGATGCTTGGTGCACAAACGCATTCAAGATGGACTCTGTTTCCCAAATGTCAGACTGTTTATTGTGAAGATGAAACCTTCATACTGTCATCTGGTTGCAGCTGTTTACATTCATCCCATGCAATTCAAAAATGCACTGTAGAATGTTGGGGGTGTATACATGTCTGTATATATGTATATAAATAGCTGTATTGTTTTATTTTATATGTTACAATATTTTAATATAGGCCTAAACTTAATGATATGTTGTGTGTGTCGCATTGAAGGAACTACAAAGCTCATTTCTTTGCAGCCTTATACTGTATAATGACCAATAAACAACCTTGTACCTTGTTGTGGGAAATGTTATAGATGATCGACTGATTAACCAGAAAATAATATAAAAATGAATCAACCATCAAAAACCCATAGCAGCCCTAAACCAGTGTCGGTCCAAACTAAAATATGAAGCCTAATGTGGAGAATGCATGATCAGAAGCAGTGCTTTTGTGCAATCCACAGCTCAGCTAATACGCTGCAGCAAGGGTCTTGAGAGACTTTTTGCTTCTAAGTCCAAAGCCCACATGTTTGCAGTGAGACCGTTCCTGTGATTAAGGATTAATTAAGTTTAATTAATTAAGAAGGCTTTCAGGAAGAATTAATGTTACTCGTTACTGACTAATTCCCCTGGAAGGACACACAAAGCTGGTAAATCATTTTCCAGAGACGAAGAATCAACATGCTGGCAGTGAATGGTGCTCCTGCTGTGATGGACAGGACAAGTTACAGATTAATTTAGAAACGTCATTACTGCTATGGCTGTAGTGCAGCATTTCCTGGCCCCTGACATGTCAAGTCAGCACAGCTTTCAGTTCAGAATGAATGTAGCATTTATCTAAAAGGTTGTTTTTTAAGTGGCATCCTGTTATCATTTGATTCAGTTTAACAAGGGTCAACAAACCGGAATGAAACTGTCCCCGACCCTTTACTCAAACCCTGCTCTTTGACCTTCTTGCTGCCGGTGCCCATCTGGATTCTCTTGCCAGTTAGCAGTTTGGGAGTTTCTCCTGACTGAATGGGGGGTGCTCATGGTGCATGGAATCTTTGGTTGCATGTGTCGAACTGTGCCTTGCCTTTGGTTCCCTTTTCCAAACTGCAAAGTTAATGGACATGTAGAAAATCAAGGAGAACCTCTAACCCAACCCTAAAGGTGCTGTCATGCAGCGAGGGGCTGTAGCTCCCAGCTGCTGCGATTACATAAATAATATAGCATATCCATTTTTTATCCAGACTGGATAATTCCCTTCAATGCTATTGATGAGATGTATAGTTCAGGAACGCCAACTTGACTCGTCCACTTTGACTGGCCATGGAAAATAGCTGTGCTCCTGACTGTGTGGTGGCATCAACCGCTCACTGTCTGCTAAGACCTCAACCTTAACCCTGCTCCCTGCAGATCTACGTCAAGCCCACACACTTCCCTTGCTTCCATTGGATAACTGTAGTTATCAATTACTGGAGTCCTTTATCTGTAGCCCATCATTTCTCCAGGTGACAGGGTCATTTAACACCAAATTTTCTGCCTGAACTTCTGAAGGACTGTTTTTCTGTTTCTGATTTGGAGAGTTTAAAATAAAAGCAAAGCAGCTGATCCATTTAAATTTGAACTAAAAACACTCATTGCAACTGACAGAATCTGAAAAGTTCTGAATCAGTGGAAAGACAAATTCCCTTATTATCTTAGCAATGCCTGCTCCAGTTACAAAAGTAGTGACATATCCACTTCATGTAATTAAAACCAGATGTCACTCCTCACTCCAGATTTCCATTACTGTATGGACACGGTGCTGTCCTTGTAAAATCATTTCTTATTAAATGGTTAAACATCTAATGTTTGTGGATTGCCTCTCGTTTTTAATATAATGGGGACATTTCCATCATTCTGTGACTTCTGTTTCCACATTTTGTCCATTTTTTTTGCAGCCATGCAAGTTAACAGCAGATGCAAACTGAACTTTACCACGTGTGACGATAAGCATTTGATTCTTTGATTCAGGAGTAAACTGTTAATATTTAACAAGGTACGGGAAAACAGAACAGTTATCCTTTTGTGCTTCTGAACTCTGTAATAAATGCATGTGTGTGACTCATTGAAATGCAGTGTGTCTTACTCTGGATGAAGCGGGGAGGGTTGTCATTGACATCAGTGAGGGTGATATTGACCACAGTGGTTCCAGTGAGCCCTCCTCTTTGTCCGGCCATATCTTTAGCTTCGATCACCACCTGGTAGTGCTCCCTCTGCTCACGGTCCATGTCACCAGGACCCAAGGCTGTCCGGATCACACCTGAACAAAAATCACACAAGCTTTTTTGAAGAACTTGTTGTTTCCAATTACAATGTATTTCTTAAGGTGAGACTAAGGGAAGCACAGCTGATGTTCTCTACTAAAAGTGGTGTATTGTACTCGTTTTTCTTTTGTGGGTGGTTGAGAAAAGAACCTACCATCTGCTATATTGATAGTTTGTTTTTTATAATCAATACACAGCGTCTTACGCATGTTTTGCAGATAAAAATCAGGAATATCTACAATGCTCCTTTAAGTCATCTGATAAATACCTTAAATCTTTTAAACGTGTGTCTCATTAATTATCATTTGGTGCAAACACTATGTGAAAGTGAGGGACACAGCAGAATGGAAACTGGTCTTGTGGATTTTGCAGAGCTCGAGTCAGAACGTTTAGCCTAGCTTAGCCTACATTCTGGAAACATGGGGAACATGGCTCCTTCCAAAAAAAAAAAACAGCTATGAAAGCGCACCTCTAAAGCGCACTGATTAAGCCACTGCATTACACTTGTTTAACCCATACATAACCACAAATGTAAAACAATTTGTGGTTTCCACAGGAGTTACGTGATGGAACTATTTCTTGGCAAATATCATCACACTTATTGCTTCTCTTTATTTATTTGATTGGGTGGGTAAAATAGTTTTGGGTGAATTTGGGTGGTTTCCCTAATAAAAAGCTTACATACAGTAGGGCTGGGTGAGACGGCCAAAACATGTTATTATGATAAAAAAATCATATTATTCAATATCAATAATTATCATGATACTGTAAATGTCAAATCATTATTTCTTCCAAGTTTCAAGGTGGATTTTTGCTCCTGAGTAACCAGGTGGTTAATTGTGGTTAATTCAACTTTTTTTATGGTCAGAACAAACACTTGTTGCAATAGTGGATCACTTTACAAATCTGAGGTATTATAAAAAAATATTCAACAAATATACATGAGTAAAATTAAGTAATTAACTTTTTTTAGTCCCCTTTCCTCAGCAAAATAAAAATCTTAATAAAAAAATTAAGAGCGAATTTGCTTTTATTGCCCAGCCCTACAATATAACAGCTTATTGATTACAATATAGCATTAAGTTATACTGCAGTGAATTCATTCCTCCTCTCCTCAGAGAAGTACAAGTTAGACTGACAGGAGTTCAGTTTTTTTTCTAATCTGAATGTTCATTTACTGTATATTCAGACTTAAAGTTTTCATGAAATCAAACTCCTTTTCTTAAACTCTTTATAGGCTGCATTTAATAAAAAAGCATTTACAGTTATGACTTCTCTACTGATTGGTAGCTCGAACATTCCCATCTTGGATTCAGATGGTCTTCACAAACATAGGGCGAATCCGCCTCATTGTTTGCTGTTAGCTCTATGTACATGTGTGCTATGTTACTGCTAATGCAAACAGAACATCCTGCTGCTGTTGCACATTAAAATCGTTCAACTTTAAAAGCAATTTTAACACACAAACATGACATTGTGTGTTTCATTTTTATATTTATTAATGATTCCTTTATTTTTCATTAGCTCTTGGGCTACAAGTTTGCGATTTGCTTCAATATTATTGTTGATCTTCACATTCCTATTCCCACATCCAGAGAACATGGTCTACCATTACTGCTTAATCCACACAAACAGTAATCTGGCCACAACCCTGACTCCTTTATTTGTTAGAAACAAACAGATGAGCAGAGAGAGGGTGATTACTGCGCTGATTATCTAAATGGATGGGTAACTTTTTCATTTACAGAGAAAGCACGTGATCAGGAGAGGGTTGACCTGGATTTGTATCTTTGCTTTCAGTACAGCAAGAACAAAAAGGTTTTTCCAAGCTTTTTACAGAGAAAACAGATATTTTGGCTTAAAATGAGATATGGAGCTGCACCAAAGAAGAGCATCATATTCTCCCTACCTGAGACACTGTCGATTCACTCTGTTTACCCAAATTAAATTCTGGTGCTGGTAAAGACAATACTGGAAGATTTCCTTCACAGAATGATCTGATAAATTGAATCTGATAAAGTGGAATATGTAGTAGTGAGATCCAAACGTGGCATTAAGTGTTAAAGTCAGCAATCCAACAATAAATTAGATTTCACAGCCACGTTATACAATGCATGGCCATGTTACCCTTATGCGAAGAAAATATCTGTCTGACAGCAAGATAAAGCTCCATTTGTTAGGTGGCTAAAATGTGTTTTTCTACAGCAGTACATTGCCTAGCTTCCGTGCCGATAAAACTCTCTATTTGTCCAAACTGGACACCTGCCGAAACTGCTGTTTTATGATGATGATAATCTGTGATAATACAGCATAATAATGAAGTACCGTAGTACTCCAGAGATGGCCAGCTGACAAATTTTGTTCTGCAGATGTAAGAAAACATTTGTTGGGTAAAGACCCAACAAATGTCACATCATCATGATTTGCATCACAATTTTGGTGCAAAAATGATTTCTCCCACCTATCACGAATCATATCCAAATCATGCACCCTTTTATTTTCTCACGGTTCTTACTGGAAGTCATAACCATTACTTACAACACAGGGATTGAGATTTAAAGGATGATTCTGTCAAACACACCTGTGTTCGGGTCCACAGAGAAGTAAGGGTGTCCTTGGCTGATGCTGTAGACCAGTTTGGCACTGTTCCCATACATACTGTCATCAGCATCTGTAGCTGTCAACTGGATGACTGATGTACCTGAGAGACACACATTGACATGACTATCACTGACAAATGTCACATGATCTGGGGTATACCTATGATGCTTTAATTGTTTTGAAAAAGAATGAGCATAATTAAAATTGGAAAGAGCAATCAGAACCACCCTAGCTCTCTTCCTGTTGTCCTTACCAATGTCGGACCTCTCAGGTACACTGCCGGTGTACACTTCTTTGCTGAAATGAGGCTCGTTATCGTTGATGTCGTGGAGTTTGACAGTAAACTCAGTCTCTGGCTCCAGCTTTTGACCTGTCAGTTTGTTGACCACTGTGGCTCTGAGGATATAAAAAGCCTTCTCCTCACGATCCAGACGGCGAGTGGCGTGCAGGTCGCCATTATTCTCATCTATGACAAAGATTGTGCCGGCCCCCTCACCGGACAGAACGTACTTTACTAAGCCATTGCCATGGTCCTGGTCCGACTGGAGCTGCAAATGGACAAACACACAAGTACTTGATTATCATCATCTGAATGACAGTTACATGACTGACTTCAGTAAGTCAGAGTTTCAGCATACCATGTTTCAGCACTGTAGCCAGGCTGACAGAGTCACAGCTCTATTGAGCCATGTATTCCTTTAGCCCTCAGTAGTAACGACTTCATGATCTTCTTTAATGATAAAATTCTAATTTTGAGAGATAAAATTCACCAAGACCTGCCCTTAACTGGTACAGCTTTATCTTCAAACTCAGGAACTTTAGAAACAGCTATAAAACCTATATATTTAGACTGTTTTGCTCCCATTGTTCTTCACCAACTTCAATGATGTCTTCATCTAAATCATCAACCTGCCTCTTAGACCCTATCCCAAACTGTCTTTATTAACAGGCTATGTGCCACAGTCCTTTAAAGCAGCTCTAATTAAACCTCTTCTTAAAAAGCCCACCCTTGATCCAGGGATTTTAGACAACTATATCTATATATCTAACCTTCGTTTCTCTCTAAGTTTCTCTCTAAGAGAGAAAGCAGTCAATAGACAGTTGTGTGACTTTCTACACTGCAATGGTGTAGATTTTAATTTTCAGTCAGGACTGGTAAAAAATACTAATGACCTTCTAATTGTTTCAGAAAAAGGACTTGTCTCTGTTTTGGACTGTTCTAGATCTAACTCTGGTTAGATCTTAGTGCTAGCTATTTTGGCTATATGGGACGCTCAACGTCTGATTTTACATAGAACTACCAGTTTTCTCCCAATAAGTCAATATACAGCCTATTATGATATAAATGTCAAAATATAATACTGTAAATAAACATGCAAAAATAAATAAGTTTTTAATCTTTTTAAAGTATGTGAACAAATCTAAAATTGGAAGCCTAAGCCTTAAGGTAGGAGGCGTCAGTGTGCATGTGTGGTGTAGTGTCTGTGTGTTCTAAAAGAGGAAGATAGACACAGCGCCTTCAGCACCTGTGATGTGCAGAGTTGTGCATGAACTTTACGGGACATTTGAATCATTTATCACCATTGATTAGCCACACAAAGAATTTTAGATCTTTTAACAGCAGCTACTTGGAATAGACCAGGGAAGAAACTTGAGGTGCATGCAATTCTCTGTGAGAATGTGGATTAATCTGTCCCTCGAAAATGGACCGGACCAATGCACTATTTCCTCCTGATGGAGTAACATTTCATAAAAACGTACAAATAAAGTGGGCAGCTGTTTCAGAAGAGTACCGAAGCTTTAAAGAAAAAATTCAAATACATTTATGTGTTTTTAAAAAAATCTTCAGTAGGAACCAATGGGCTTGGACATGAAAATCACAGACAAGGTAGGGAAGTGAGAAACAGCATTACAAATTGCTGCTCATGGTATTTTTACTGGGTATGTTGAGAAAACACATAGAAGGGATGGAATGGATGGAGGGAAAAGAGGATGGACAGGCCAATGGATGATGGTGACAAGTTTATATAAGTCTTGAGCAAAAAAGAGCATAGAAACAAACACAAACTAAAGGCCGAAAGTCAGCTCAAGCCTGAGAAACAAAACAAGAGTCTTCTGAAGGTAAAGGCTGAGGGAAAATGAAGAGAGAACAGCAGAAAGCCAGAGTTTGTGTTGTGCCTGAAGGAGTAAACATCTATGTGATCTGCTGTGAGAGCTGCTGCTTTTACTCTGGTACCTGCAGTACTAACCCAGCTTGCTCTCTCTCGCCTCTTGTCTTTATCTGTATCTCTCGACCTCAAGTGGCTCACTGTTCACCTTTCATCCCTTTATCCCTGCTTTATTCCTTCAGGTCAGGAGTTAGGGTGAGTCCTTTGATTATATGTGTGTGTGTGTGTGTGTGTGTGTGTGTGTGTGTGTGTGTGTGTGTGTGTGTGTGTGTGTGAGCCACTGCTACCTTTCCCACTGCTTGTGGAAGGTGAACTTACAAAGTTGGATAGATTTATATAAAGGTTTAATATTTTTATATTATTAAACATCTGATCCAAACCTGATTCATACAGTGTGTTCTACCTGTTATATGATGGATATGATATGACGCCATATGTACTAAAGTCACAAATTTAAAACTGCACTCTTTTCCTAAGGGGAGCCCTTAACCTGAACTGATTATGAACTGATGAACTGATCATACTCATTTTGAGTACATTCCACACAAGCAGCACTGGCCCCTCCTCCTCAACGGATAGATCATGTCAAGCCTATCAGCATCTCTGTTACGAGTGTTGGAATCTCTGACTGCATCACCCAAACATAGATTGCCAGTGTTATGGCTCACGCACGGCAGAACTGTAACAGATGGCACAGAAAGAGAGCGAGAGAGAGAGAGAGAGAGAGAGGTTGACCCTCTCAACAGGACTTCATTTCACTGGCAGAGTAATCAGGAGGATAAAATCGTCAGGTCATTTAAAGGCAGCAGTATTACAGAATTGCCCCAGACATTATGCATGAATGGAAAGATCAAAAATGTCCCCTGCTCTCATGAAGCAATCTGTCAACAAGTGGACAGGCAGTGCCATCTATAAACAGCAGGCGTCATGCATTTATGCTAAATAAATATCAAAATGTAGGCCTACTGAATTAAAAAATCAATTTAATTGTATTTACATAAATACAATTAAGGCAATATTTCCAGGAACCATTCTGATTATTAGTGTAAGAATGATCAATTTTTTTTAAGATTAAGTTTTAAGAGATAAGCCACACTGTGGTAGTACAGTGTTAAATGTTTACTAGTTTCATACAGTTATAAATATATATGGTTAAACTATATAGATAAATTATAGTTTTGTTTCATAGTTCTCTTCACGTGGGAGAAGTTTGCCTTCTTCTGGCTTTCCGCCTTTCATTTTTCCTAACCCTTAACGAGTAGTAAGGCTTTCTGGCAGAAAGCCCTGAGGGCAACTTCTCCCATATGCTAGCTCTCAGCTCCAGGCAAAGTAAGGAGGGCCCCCAGAGAATCTCTTGCCTAGGGCCCCCTCTTGTGTAGAGCCGGGCCTGCACATAAGTATACTGTATGTTTAAGGGTATTTTAGTAAATCACGACACAGATGCAGGCTGTTGTACAAGCCAGTATCCCTTGGTCGTGACCAACAGAATCTTGATGGGATTTTTGAGACCCAGAGGTGTGAGTGCGAGGCACATTATAGTGTGAAACTAAAAAAAATAGTGTTCTTTAGTGGATAATAGAGCTCAAACAATTCATCAAGTTATCGATTAACTCAATAACTGCAAATTATTTGCATCAATGCTTAATTTAATCCATATAACTACATACAGCACATTGTTTAGCATCGACAATTATTAAGGTCGCACAATGTGGTTATGCTGTGGACAAGTGAAGACGGTGGAATTTGATGGGCCGATTGCAAAATGGAGGAAAAGAGAGAAAATAGTGAGGGACAAAGAAGAGACAGGCCATAGAAAAAGACATAAAGTGTCCAGAGTATGGGATCAATTCAAGCTAAAAGACAACAACAGCTCTGTACAGTGTGTCTGCTGTAAAACAGAACTAGCCTACCACCAGCACGACTGCAAGGCTTCAGCATCTGAGCAGAAAGCATCGACCCCAAAGAGTCGACCCCAAACAAGGTACCGGTATCATTATGATTAGGACTGGGCATGTTAATGCAGTATTATCGTGTTAACGCATTAATTAGTTAACGCTTACAATTATTTTGTCTCACATTAAAGCAGTTTTTGAAAAATTATTATTATTTTGAAAGTCTGTTCACAGGAGGGGAAGAGATGTTGATCAGCCTGAGAATCACCCACCTTAACAAGAAGTGGAGGGAGGCTTCTGCAGACTATGCTGGATGCAGAGTGTGGGAGAATAAGACAGCGCTATGCAAGAAAATGACAGGCGCTCTACTGTAACTATGGCAACGGATTCTGTGCGCTACACAGCTGTCGCCTATTTAACTTAAGTTAAAATTATAGGTTATAACTTTACCTGATAGGCCTACAACTAGTTTTGCGCGGATGCTCTGCCATGCGAATTTCCTCCTGTTGAGATAACTGTGCAGATAACTATTTAGTAAACAGTAATAGATTCTAGAAACTCACAAACAGCAAGGATCAGTCTCTATTCCAATGATTTGTGCTGCGCGTCACGTACAAAAAGTTCAAGGCAATTTAACTTTGAAGCGTGCGGGCGTGTGCGTGAGGCGAGCACAAGCGCTACAGTTTCACGCATCAGTTTGTCGCTACACCTTGTGCTCGACCAATGTTTGTGCTGTGACCTGTTCAGAAAAAACCCAAGAAAACTGGACTCACGTGTGCAATTTTGTGCATATAGCAGTACATTTAAATTAAAAGTGTGGAATACACTACTTTAAAATTCATTATTCAATTTTACACATTACTATGCGATTACTCACAGAAAATCATGCGATTAATGGCCATTAAAAATGAATTTTTTTTAATCAGTAATTATGATTGGTAGTAGAGATGAAGGCTAGCAAAGGTAAGGCCCAATTCTTAGTTGTAAATGTACAAATGTGCATTTGTTGTTATTGTACTCCGACTAGGGCTGGGCGACCCATAATAGCATTTTGCAGAGAAACACAGAATTTTAACGTTGCAAGTCACGGAAATGGTGGACAGTTTAAAAGCACAGACCAGGTAAAGCAACAGTGAACACACCAGTGCAGATGTCATTTATTAGCTACCACGTTGGTTTTGTTTTGAAAGTCTATGTCGTCAACACCCCACCTCAACGTGCGGCGCAGCTGCTGCTGTGAACCTAATCACGGGTGCTAGTTCTAGTCTGTGTGTCATTCATCCACAAATCGAGTATACAAACAAAATCTCGTTTCTAATGGCCCATGGGGCTCAATACAAGATTACAATTATCAACGTAAAAGACAAGACACAAACATGTAACTACACTAGACGAGACAAAAAAGACACAAAAAGGTAAAGTGTGTACGTTTTAGTGGCATCTAGTGGTGAGGGCTGTGAATTGCACCCACCCTCCATAATCCAAGCAATGAGGTTTCTTTAGATTAAAAAAAATATATTTACTTCATTTTTCAGTAAAACCATATGTTTTTTGTAATATTATTGTTACTTATTCATTAATAAACAGCCGGCACATCAAGGAGTGAAGTGCTACTTGATGTCTCATACTCCTGTAATGCAGAATTTTACATCTTGGGAGGGTTGGCTGGACTAACATACCAAAGTAAATGAAGAACATCTCAAAAACTGTCACATCTAGTGTATCAAGTATGACCACTGACAGATAACAGTAAGCCTCACTGCTTCTGCACCACAGTCTATTATAAACCACATAATACATGGAGATTACAAAGGCATTGTCAGGTGAGGATCAAGGCTCCTCTCGCATACTTTAATTAGATAGGCAATCTGCAAATCTTACCAAAATGTCTTTTTCAATTTTTTAAAATACAACAGAAACACAGAGTAGTACTGACAGCCAGAATTTCAGCTTGTGGTAAAACGGTGCAACATTTTTAATTTAGAACGTGAAAGTACAAATTACACATTTGTGTGCACAGTGACAAAGTAATATCCAGTAATAATAATGCCAGTTCTGAAAGTATTCATTATTGGTCACTTGATAGGCACACGGTCTTGTTGTATATCACCATTAGCAGTAAAAAGAAATACATGTTTTCCACCAGGTCAGTAAAATGTGAAGTTTAGCTGCTGGTCTGAGCTTCCCTGCTGTTTGACTCAGAAAGGTAAGGAAGGACGGTCAGCATCATTTCAACATCAGTCGCGTTTTTACTTTTTTAACTGTCTGTACTAGGGCAGGGTGATAAAACGATAATAAATATTGCAATATAATTTCCCTCAATATAAATATAACAAATGTTTAATGTAATTTATTCGATTCAACACTTCATTTGTTTGTTAAGATATTTATTTTGCTGAGGAGAAGGGACTAAAAAATATATTTTACTTAATTTTACGCATGCATCTTTTTATGGTGGAAAAAATAATTTATTATCTTTTATTGATCATTATAATAGTTCTGAATTTTTTGTAAAGTGATCCAGTGATTGTTTTCTTCAACTTTCATTCAGGTGCAAAAAAAAGCCTTGAACTTGAAAGAAATAATCATTTGACATTTATTGTGATAATTAAATAAATATTGAATGAACATTTCTGGCAAAAGCACTCAGCCCTAGTCTGTACCACTACCACATTTTCTGTTGATTGGCTTTCCTGTGTTAATTTTGTGTTATTGGGAAATGTTGGCTCTCTGTTATTATTATAAACAGCATGGTCTAGAAAAGTGCAATGAATTGGGGCCTAAATAATAAAAATCGAATTGACTGATTTTAGATTGTACTCTAAATGTGAGTACAACAGAAGAGATGAGGAAGGGTGGTGAACAGAGTCTAGCAGTTCTTGGAATTAAAAGGTAACTGATTACTTTCTTACAGAGCTGGATATTGACATTAAGGATTTTCAGATGTCAAGGCTATGACAATTGCTCAAATACTGTCTTAACTTTGTAGTTGCAGCCTCGTGGGGTCTTGCAGGCAGTGGACTTCTTTACAACAATGTAGCAGATTTATAACTTTTTCTTTGCCTACACCTCTCGCTGGGTTGTGTTAAACCAGAACAGAGGACAGTGTGGCTTCACACTAAAGCCTGTAAATGACACAAGATGGGAAAGTTGGGTAAAGGAACTCGAACATCAGTCCGTCTGTCAGTGGCAAAAACAAGCACTTTAGTGGATGTACTTTGCCTGCAAAAATGACTTTGCAGCCCTCCTTCTCTGCTGCAGACTGCAGCAGGCTCACTCAATACAGAAACAATTTCAATAAAATGTTGTCACCATTACTCACTCTGGGATTTTATGCAAAACATGGCAAAATAAGATGGCTACAACACCTATGTGAATGGAATGCTATAATTGCATGTATGAAACAAATACTGGGATGCTGCACTAAACTGAATTAAAATGATTCCTCTAGTGGAGAATAATAATTTTAATAAAAAATTTGGCCGGATATGCTGTTGATTTATGATTCTAAACCACTCAAAACAGTATTTTGCACAACTCCGATGAGACTAAGGAAAATTAAAGTCTTCCACACTTGCACCACTTTTGAAATGCAGCAAAAAGCTATCTTTTCCTGAGGGTCTTCCTGGCTCACTGCTGATAACCCTCCACTTAACTGCAGACACACACACACATACATGCATGAAATACAACATTGCAAATTAGCAGTCTGGAGACATGGGTTACACTTCTTCTGCCTGGTTCTGGTGTATGAACAGGATGACTTGTGTCACTGAGGCCACACAGCAACAAAAACAGATGCTGCTGCTGTGTGGTCTGCCTGTGTCACTGAGTCCAACATACAGATAATCTTTTGTGTCTTCAGGATATAGTGATGTGCCATGAAAACATTCTGAGCAGCAATATGTTTCACATAGTCCATTCTTCCCAGCCACATTTGAGAGGCATTCCATATTTTCCATATGGTGATCATTTTCATGACATGATGATAAAGAAAGATCTAGATATTAATAGGGCTGGGTGACATGGCCAAAAATGTTAGGTTAAGTTTAAGGCTGATTTTTGCTCCTGAGCGAAAGGAACCAGATGGTTAATTGTCGTTTTAAACTTTTCTTTATGGTCAAAACAAACACATGAGGCCAAACAGTAGATCACTTCACAAAACAGTCTTTGTCTCCTTCCTCCTCTACATCTGAGGATGAACTCAGTTTCATTTCTGGCTGTGTGGACTCTAGGACTATAAAAGTATTCCCAGGGAATTATTTCCTTTACTTGATCGACAAAAGGAGGAGGTAACAGAAAATGGCTCCACCAGAATGCTCCATAACAGGTGGCAAATTCAGGTTCCTGAAAGCAGGTTATATTTACAAGGGCAACCCAACTGGGATGCTCCAAAAACATCTTGCTGGGATACTAGACTGCACAAGGCACTTAGTGTGTCATTCCTAAAACTATGCTTCCTCATTGTCAAAGAGGTGATTTCTGTAAATTACCCAGAGTACCAGGGTGTATTTTTCGGAAAGCACCACATCTGATTCACATCCAGTGGACTGAGGCCACGTAGAAAACATGTCTCGAAACATCAGCACATCCACTATAATAAAAAAAATATGCAAGGAAGGTTAAATTAAAGGTGACTGGACTGGAAGATACTGGAATACATTTTAGCTCTCATCCAAGAGGCTTGGAAGTGAAGAAACCTCTCAGTGAGGAAACTGTACTAAATATTGCTGTTTCTACTTAGCTGTGAAACTCAGCGTATGTGTTTCCTTCTTTGACCTGCAGTGTTTCATTATACTACTATCTTTACTGCTGCCCCTTATGTCTTTGTTATGTTTGTTTATGAGGTATACCAATATCATTTCAATAAGACTTGGGGAGTGAAGTATTAAAACGGTAAAATAAGAAACAAGCTACTACAAATAGCCCCCAAGTCCTTAACAGAAAATAAGGATATATATTTTGTATCGGTATTCAGCCTAAAAGTACCAGGATATGACTTTTGGTCTATATCACTCAGCCCTATTATAACTGACTTCTTGTTCTCTTATTACTAATCTGTTGTTCTTTTGTTACCTGTCCTCTTCTCAAGATTTCTTTTAACAATACCTTTTTAGTGCATATTTTTCACATTTCAAAACCTACATTTCCTTTGCTTCCCTTGCTTCCCTCCCTCCCCCCTCGCTCTCTTGCCCTTCTACACCTCCCTCCCTCCTTCCTTTTGATCCTCGCTGACATTTCTCTCCAGCAGTGTTCAGTCTGATTTGATCTGTCAGTCTGCAGGGCTGCAACACCTCCATTCTTTCACCTAACACAAGCCAGCGAAGCTTGCAGACATCTCAGCACAACACATATCCAGAGCAGTCTGTTTTCTGGAGTCCTTCTGTGTCCCACCATACTGCTGTCTCTTACAGTTTTTCACAATCACCTTCATGCTGACAGGGGTACCACATTTATTAAGTAGCACAGGAAGACTTTTCTGCTCATTGCTATTTCTAATGTTTAGCGAAAACCCCTGCAGCAGTGGGCATTAGCAGTGGTGGAGAGAATCAGAGATGTGGGGTTACACTCACTTGGATTCTGTATTGTTATTTTTGTATAAGCTTTGTCTAAGTGATTTAAAAAAAATGTTGCTATGGTGGACAATGTTCTTCCTAGGGATTGGGCGATAACCAACTATACTATGTGCTTATGCACTATAGTCTTATGTTCTTTATCACTATTATCACCATAGCTGACAATAAACACAAGGGTGCCCTCCTTTGCAACACACTAGTGGATTGGACACAGCAAAATAAACAGACATAACTAATGAATTTCACACACATCAAATGCATCCAAACAGAAAAAGCAGCATGGATGAATTTCAGACTGTCCGAGGGCTGTAGGAGGTGCGCTTGACTTTTGGGATGGTATACAAGTAAGTGATGTAGCCCGTTATCCTGGTCTGATGAAGGCAAATATGGCCATGATGGAGTAAGGTTAAAACACAATGCCAGCTCTACATTGTAATGTTCATCAGCCATTGGCCCAACCCAAGGCCAAACCACCTTCTGAGGTGGACGCATTGTGAACAGTGAACACAAGCATGCATTGTAAATCCACATGCAGCAACTATGTGGGCGTAAATCTTTACTGTAACAGTTTTCCGCAAATAAAATCAAGTTTGACCCGGCATACATGCAGTGTTTCCAGACAGTGTTGTGAATGAAGTATCATTGAACCTGCTCATGTTTATGGTAAATGGGGAAGTTCTGAAGTTTGAGCTCTGGTGACACAATTATCAGGCATAAATGTAATCTTTGTGTTTCATTGGTGGTTCCACAAATAACAGTGTTTGACCTGACTGGGGGGGGGGGGTATTCTCATAATTCAATGCAAATGTAATGATGAAAAGGATCAATCTTAAAACAGCATTGGTGTGTCTTAGGATAGTGGCCCCATTCGACCATAATTGATTATGGTTTGTTTTCCACTTTCTTATGACATAGCATGTGACTGCAATCCATTTTTGCAGCTACCAGTTAAAGGATGATTTCAGTTTATTTCTGCGTCTTCTTTGCTGTTGGTTATGATAACACCATCCTCACAAATGATCTACTGATATCTTGGAACAAAAGTCCGACAATCAGACTGATCACCTGTCATGGTGTTTATTTTGTAGAGTTCTTTCACATGTGTCTTGTTACTTCCTGCCTTTGTGTGTTCCCCACCTGTTTGAGAGTTATCCTCTCCTCATTTTAAGTCTGTGTGTTCCCCTTTTCGGTTGGCCGACCTTTCTCCGGTGATTCCCTGTGTTTGTTCTTCTTGCCCTGGACTTCTTTTGGATTTTCAGATTATTGCCTGTCCCCTTCTGCTTGCTTTTATATATGAACTGCTCTTCTGGTTGGACCTTTGCCTGTCTTGCCGTTTAAACCTTTTATCTGAACCTGTCCTGCTTCGGTGTCTGCATCTAGGTCTACTCCTTTGTGTTCCTGTGTTCTACGCTTGGTCTAACTGTGATTATATAGAGGAAGACTGGGAGTTTGTTTCCAACCCATCTTATCATCTAACTGCTTGCGTTTTTAACCCTTCTGACTTTCTAGTTTCTGCGTTTCCTACGAAATGAGACCAAAAGCTATTATAATAGACCAGAAAGATCTTTTGTTTTAGATGACCTTAGAGGGTGACACAGGAGTGAATTTTCAGTCCCGTCCCATCCCAATCCCGGAAGACTGACTGCCATCCTAAAAAATTCATATTAGAATTGCATATTTATATCAGGGCTGTTTATTATTAAAATTGCTTGATTACCTTAAAGGAATATTTTTTTAGTTTTAATACTCATATCAACATTATTTTTCTGCTTGTTAAGTCGCCAGCCGCTGGTTTTAGAACAGAGTAAATGTAAATGTAAATGCTCCGTACTTGTATAGCGCCTTTCTAGTCTTTTCGACTACTCAAAGCGCTTTTACACTAC
>JAPMOB010230955.1:0-17334 GCA_029875015.1 Lepomis gibbosus
ATTTCTGAATCTTGTCCTGTGCATTTCTGAATCTTGTGTGGATTTGTAAATTGTGTGTGCATTTGTGAATTTTGTGTGTACTTCTGAATTGTGTGTGCATTTGTGAGTTTTTTGTGCATTTGTTAATCTTCTGTGCATTTTTAATTTTCTGTGTGCATTTGTGAATTTTGTGTGCATTTGTCAATCTTCTGTGCATTTTTAATTTTCTGTGTGCATTTGTGAATTTTGTGTGCATTTGTCTATCCTGTGTGTGTATTTGTGAATCACGTGTGTGCATATATGAATCCTGTGTGTGCATATTTGAATGTAGTGTGTGTATTTATCCTTTATGAGACTCATCTGGCTCCATATTGGTGTGAGAGACCTGGGTTCAACTCCACACTGTAACACATCCACCAATGAGTCCAACACTTAACCCCTAATTGCTCCAGACGTGTTGGACCTCTGACATATACAGTAATTGTAAGCAAATGGCATATATATACGGTACATATTCCATACAGACGAGTGAGGGTGCACATTTGACTTGTAATAGAGATTGATCACTGAAAAAAAATATATAAGGAATGTGTTACTGGAGCAGTTTAAGGCACAAAGTCTTATCACTATGCCATATATTACACTAACTCTGCTGTCATTTCACTCCCTGATGCCCTGAAGCAAACCGTTTTCCTGTCATAACCCGTCACCCGACTTCTCACGCTTAAATACATACCAATTCCCGCTTTTCCCACCAGCCCTGCAGCACATTTACCAGCCCCCTTTTCTAAACTTAATTTCCACATATTCATTGCTTTACAGCTTTTATGAGATCTTGTTTCAGTTTTGGTCATTTTGCTGTGTTTACTACTTTGGCAGTATACAGTAGCCCTTCTCAGTACAGTAAAAATGTCATACAGACCGGTGAGGGTGCATGTTTGGCTTGTAGTAAAGATTGGTCACCGTGCCAGCCAACTCATAGTTGCACATGCTCATGTTTGCTTTGGTTTCCCCTCCTATATATTACAGTAACTGTTGGCATTTCAGATCCTGCCACTCCCTCCTGCCCTGCAACTTTAACTTCTTCTGTTTGCTTTGTGTGTCTGAGTTCAAACCTGTTTCTCTGCTGATCCATTACAACCACTTGAGGTTTTGATGTTGCCTTACATATTCAGGATACTCTAGTTTTCTCACTTTCATTTGAAAGTACTATTTAAACATTCATTAACTTATTAGCTTCCATTAGCTTGTGATTGTCTTTTTAATGACGCCTAATAAAAGTCAGACAGTTATTGAACTTACTTGGCAAGCAAGTAATGAGAGGCTCCTCCCATTGGCCGCCGGGCAGGCACTTGATTACAGGATTCAGTTTCTGCACAAAACCGTCCTCACAGTAGTACCGCAACTTGGTGTTGGTCTCATGACGCAACCGCTTCTTCCCAAACACCTTGGCATTGGGAACCTTGGGGGGCTCGCCGCAGGATGCTGTTAGATGGGAGATAATTGGAGAGACAACTTTGCTTCTTTGATCCTGGTGGTGATTTATAAATATGATCTTACAAAAGGAGGCCATAGAAAAAAGGTGCAGTTCAAATGAAGTCAACTCACAGATGCCCTTCTTGCAGGTGTAGGACAGGTGGTAGTTGCAGGGAACATCACTCCATTGGCCGCCGTCGTGCCACACCATCACTGCACAGTCCTCACCGGACAGGAAGTAGCTGTCAGGCTGGCCTCTGTACCAGTTCTCATAGAGCTGATGGAGAGCATAGCAGAGTCACATGATGGGAAAAGCTAAACTGAATACAGATTTTTAAGTGATGATTTAATAACCTGACCTAAGACGACGAAAAAAGACGGATTAGATAAACACAACAATTCAATTTGGAATATTACTTTTGACTTTTATACAAAGGACAAGTGAATTAATAAATACAGCTTTCAGCTACAAGAGTCAGTGTGAGAGGTGTGAATATACTTCAGGCTTACACCCTGCCAAGTTTTGCATCTTACAAAAACTCTCATTGTCTTCAGCAAATGACAACTTAAAACAAATTGCTGAACTCCCATGTTTGATACTCTGAGCAGGTTAAAGACTCGGTAAAACTCACCAGAGGGTTCCCGTCCGACCAGCGGAAGTCTCCCTCAATGGTTCTGTCATTAAGTCCAATCCACTGATATTCTCTGTATTTGTCTAAAAATTAAGAGGTATGAGGAGATAAAATAAGGGAAGAGTCACCGTATTATATACCTATACACAGTATATATAGTACATTAAGTAAGTAAGTAAAATGTATTTATAGCAACTTTCTTTGCTTCACAGTAAAGACAAAAGAGAGACATAAAATAGAAATGCAACATAAAAGTAATAAATAAAACAGTCCCCTTTTAGCATTTATGAGCAGCATAAACATCAAAACACACAATAATGATGAAAAAAGATATTTTTAACAGCTGTATTTTCTTGTGGGCACCTATAGACGGTCCGGTTATAACCTGCTTTTAAAATTCTTACAAAGGAAAGAACACTTCTTTAGTATCTGAGTATCAGTCTATATCAGGGTTTCTCAAAGTCAGAGACTGTGGGCCCTCCCCCCGAGACAAAGCTTGGAAAACCCCAACCCCACTTTACTTGCTTATTTCCTGGATGCCTGTGGGATGAATATGTTATCTGATTCCATAGACACTCAACAATTGATCACTAAAAGATAGCCTTATATCGCTATTTGACATAACGTTACACAACACCAAATACACAAAAAAAGAGATCTTTCCTAAAGATTTTATTAGTTTCTGACTCTAAAAGTGGTAAAACAGTAAAATTCCCCCAAACCGCTGCTGAACTCTCTTTAACCTAACCACACACATTTAGGCTATTCTATGTGATTTCCTGATAACTAATGTGCTACCTTTACACTTCCATTCAACTGAGCCTCCCTTAAACACTTTGAACACCTTTGGTCTATACGATCCATGGCAACTGCCCGCAGAGTAAAAAGCAGCCACCACAGGAATGTCAGATTACTATCTCATCACCTCACTGCCAGACGAAAAACAGAGACATCCAGATTCAAAAAGAGGGAACACATGAAAGGATGTTGTTGTGTCTTGTCTGTTCAATTTTGAGAGGTATCGTCTTTAAAACAAACTCACCACTTTGGCTTGTTCAAGAGTCTGAATTGGAGGAATGTTGGGACGGAAGATCACGAGTTAGATATCTGCTGCAAGATGTATGTCTGTTGTAGTTTAAGTGTAGTGTCATTGAGCAGAGCACAAACCCCAGCTGCTCCAATGTCGTTCAAGGATGAACCAACACCTGAGATTTCACGGTCGTCTGGTGAGCAGCAGCCTTTCAGTTGGAAGCAACAACCAACATCACTGCCCTTTCATATCTTTATATATATTATAACAGTGACAGTATCCTTGATGATGTCTGACTGAGCGGATTTTCTTCCTCCTGGGTTTAAGTTTCTGACAATAAAGCTCAAAAAAATCAGCACCTAACTATTATTTTTTCAATGTCAATTGAAGTTTTGACCTTCATAAAACAAGATAAGTGTTTATCCTGATGGATTAAATGTGCCAAGCAAACTTTTTATAACTCTGCAAGCTGATTTTTAATTAACATAGCCAAACTGGAAAATAATGCAACCTGGAAAGATATTTAATCAACCTAAAAAAGGTGTGGCATACTTTTTGTTTAGTGGTCATAAGTAATCAAAAGTGTATGTAATTCTAAAATTGGTCGAGTTAAACATTGCGAGGCTGAACCAAAGAACTAATTGTTTACAACACACATTTACAATGTAAATGGTCATTTTCTTCATACATTCATTTGATATACAAGGTGATGAACACATTTTACTTGTTAACTGGTGTCAAAATATGTTTCCTGGGCTCCAATAAATCCCATCTAACTCGTGAAATCAGATTGTTTTTGTCTCCAGGTCACTAAAAGGTTGAGCTAAGTGTGAAGGGAATTGTGTTTTTTACCATTGATGTAGTCCTGCTCCTCAGGGGTCATGACAGAAATGAGATGTCCACCACACATGCGACAGTGCTGCTCTGCCGCCTCCCAGCTCTGCCTCTTGGTAAAGTGATGATAACAAAAGCCCTGAAACTTCTCCCAGCCAGGCTCACATGCCTCCAGGTCTGAACAGGACAGAGACATATTATATATTAAGAAATGACAGAAGTGTGGTCTTTCTAGTATTTGGAAAATTATTTGTCAATACGCTCATGAAAAAGTTGACACTGAACCTGTCTGGCACAAGTCTCCTCCATAACCGGCCAAGCAAATGCACTTTGTTGATTCACCGTCGACACAAGTGCCCCCATTCAAACAAGGGTTCTCCAGGCAGGAGTCTGCAGTTGTGAGGAGGGGGTTGGTACTTATTAACACAGCCCCAGACAATTCAAAGTATTATAATTATATTAATTTAGCATCTCAGATATTCAAATGATCTGTTAAAATAAAACTCCTTTAGAAGGAATTGTCTGGAGATAGACAATAACCCAACTTTATATCCCATCCATCCGTCTGAATGGAATTAATATTCCATTTCGAGTTTGACTTTGATGCCAACAATCATTTTATTACACTTGATTAGAATTCTTTTTCACCAAGTTCATGAGACCTGCACCAACACAAACAAATTCAAGTGTCCTCAAAAGAGCAAATACCTTCCACTGACAGATTTATAACCGTTTTTAACACCTAATTTTCACATGAAGTTGCTCTAAAGAGAGGCACCAGCAGAGGGAGCTGTTGCATCAGGTATGGGACCCACTACATAATTATTATTATTATTATTATTATTATATGTAGTAATGCTTAATGTGATTTTACTTTCTATAGGTGCAATGAAGTTTTTGTTTTAGGGAATAAATAATGTTGCAATAATTTAAAAAATGTATTATTTTGCAAAGATACAGGAAATGTGGAACATCACAGCATGTGGTGATACATGGCGTTTTCTAAAAATACCCAAATCAACTTAGAGTGCTTTTTGAATAGACGTGGCTATGTCCATTCTAATGTGGATAAACATTGTGACATAAAACTGAAATGGCATGAGTGATCTTGATATTGTAACAGTCAAATTATAAGCTATTAAAAGTGCAGATCACGTTTTACAGCTGCTTTCCCCCACAGTTTGATTGAGCTGAGGCTTTCATCCAAATATTGTCATTTTTCTTTTGTGTAATCCTTTAAAACTGAACATGCAAATGAAAAGACTTAAAGAAAGCCATTATAATTTGCAGCAATATAAGACATTTTGTCTCGGCCTTTTCCAACTTGAAGAATAGAACTGGATATTTGTCAAACAACCTCAAAGTACATAATAAAAACCCTTCTTATGTAACACAGTGAGGAGCTTGCTGTGTTATTCTCCTAGAATTAATTCAAAACAGGAAGCTAATCTCCTTGTCGTGCCGAGTCAGCTTGAGGTGCTAAATTGTAGCTCTCTGCTGATTGGGCATTTTCATTACCCTCTGCTTCCCAAATCCACGATAAAGCACACCAACACCAGCTGTTATTTCCTGTTTCCTGTTATCATCAAACGTGCTGTACTCTCAGATGGAGCGTAGATACCTGAAATGCCTTCTTGTCCTGTAGCGGAAACTTTGGCGGCAGGCAGGGAGGCCGCCATGGCAGTCAGCTCCTCGCCTTCTTCTTTTTGAAAACGCTTCGGGTACATCGGCGGAGCGGTGACTGTCACGTCACTGCTGCTGCTGCTGGTGTGAGTTGGACTTGCGGTTTCCTCCTCATCCGGACGCCATGTGCATATTTTAATCGAAGGCTCATCTGTGCTGGTCTCCACCTCACCTCCGTGTGATGCATGTTCTGTTGAGACAGTTTCTTCTATGTTCACATGATATTCCCAGATGCAGACAACTCAATTTTAGTGCTGCTTTATTAACACTTTCACGTCGATTATGCTTCAACTGAGTAAACAAAAAGCTGCCAGCTGAAACCATTTTGGTCTCTAAGAATTTTAATCTAAAAGATATAAATAAGATATAAATATTGTCAAAGACATAATGATAAGAATTAAATCCACTTTTGCTGCTGGGGTGGAGGAGCATGAAATTTTTTTGGCTTCTGAAGGGAGGTGACAGAAAAAACACTGCTTTAAACTCACCATTATTGCTGGTGGTGGTGATCTCAGTCATGACCTCTCGCTCCTTCGAGACATCAACAGATTCCTCAGCGACAGGAGGCTCCGCGCTGTATTCCCGATCAGAGAGAGACTCCTGCGGTGTGGGGAAAGAAGGCTCTGGTTCCCAGCCCGGTGTTAGGGTCAGATGAGGGATCAGTGTGATTTTTATATCTGATGGAGGAGGTGTGTCAGTGTCAGCCTCACTGTCGGTTACTTCAGAAGCGTGGTCCGTTGAGAGAGTTGGATTTGTCAACAGGAGTCCTGTTTTCCCCTTTGGACTTTCTCCAGACGATTCACCTGATGCCTCTGTAGAATCTTGTTCCCTCCCTTCTGAATCACTGTCTGTGATATTTTGGGATGTGCTGAGGAACACATCCGGGATTTCTCCTAACCCCTCCTGTTCAAGTTTGTCCTGGATGTCCTCTAGAGGTTCGGCCTCAGATGAAGCATTGCTTTCGGGCATGAAGGTAATAATCTCTGGGGATCTAGCTTCAACCTCCGCAGAAGGGGGGGAAAGGGTTACAGATACAGGGGATGTCAACAAAGTGACCAGATCACTGTACATTACAGGGGTGTCTGCACTGGAGCCTGAATCCTCTGTGGCCGTGATGACCTCTGCTGTTTGGATTTCTGCAGGATGAACGTGTCCACTTTGGTCAAACAGATCATCTGGGGCTGCCTCCTCTGAAGTGCTATTGGATTCCTCGTCCTCGTGACGGACTGGGATGGACGACTCTACAGTTACACCCAGGGGCTCTTGAGTAGGATCGTAACCTGTCAATAAAAGGGAAACCATAACAGAAGTTATCTCAGGGCACTTTTCAAATGGAGCAGGCTGATGATCCCCTGAATTTCAATGTTGCACCACCAACTGAGTGTACAACTACAAACTTACTTACCTACCTCTGCAGTTAATGCCCCGAATTCCTGTCAGCCTTGGCTTTAGTTTGAGATTAACAGTATATACAGTCCTGCCAGGTAGCTTAATTCATAATAATGCATCATAAGTTGATTTATATTTGGTATTAATAATCTAAATCTGCAAGGTAACTAATGCTGTCAAACATATGTAGTGGAGTAGAAGTATAAAGCAGCAGAAAATGGAAGTATCCAAGTGAAGTACAAGCACCTCAAAATTAAGTGCAATACTTGAGTAAATCTTCGTTAGTTTCCACAGCTGTCCGATAGTGTAAGATTACTTCCAACTGACCAACACCAATATGACATTAAGCCATTATTAAGTAACAATAATAATTACCTGAATCAGGTGTAGGGACCAGTTCAGAGGTGGAAGTGGTGCCCATACCAACCAAACTTTGAGTCACTGAGTTTTGTGTTTCCTCATCAAGAAGAGGATTTGCACTCTCCTCTCCAGACCCCTCTTCTGTTGGATGGTTGTCAGGCAAAGTATTGTCAAAAGATGGAAACAAGGTGGCGGAGTGAACATATGTTTCCTCAGTGAGGGGTAAAGTAATCGCCGTTGATATCTCCTCACGAGTGCCAGCGCTGGCCTCTTCTGGCTGTCCTGAAACATCATAGGAGGTGCTCGAGTAGACGAGCTCCGTTTCCGAGTGGTGATGCAAGTGGACGTCTGGGGTGTGGTCCTCTTGTACGACAGGAAGATCACCCTCCTGAGGAACCTCTAGAGAGCTGTTAAAGAGCTCATTTGCATCAGTTCCAGATGTTTCATTAACTGGTGCTGGTGTATCCAGGCTTTCATTATCAGAAATGTGGTGCTCTGAGGGCTCTACACTCTCTGAGGTTGTTGCATCAGTTGTGGGTAAAGTAGACTCTTCACCAAGGGTTACTACTCCATTGGCCTTTGGAGAAGCTGTTGCAAGTACGTGAGACTCTTCATGATCTGTGTCTGGGCTTTCTTCAGGTGCTGGCTGGTAGGAGTCTGGGTATCTGGCCTTCTCGATGAGCTCCGGCGGATCCTCAGTGAACAAGTGTGCTTGATGCTCAGATGGAGGAGTAACAGACTGATGAGGGTCTGCCGTCAGCAATGGTTCCTTGTCATAACTCATTCTCGGGGGCTGAGCCTCCTCAGGACCCTGCTTTACAGGATTGGCCGTCTGGGCACGTTGGACCTCTTCTCCCCCCTTTGCCGTCACCTCACTCAGGCTGAACTCCTCCTGTGCAGGATTAGTTAAGAAGTCAATGTCCTGCCCAATGTCCTCTGGCTCGGTGGAAAGAAAATCCTGAGGAGACTCGGTGTAAAGGCTGTTATCGCCTGGAATGAAGAGCAGAAATGTTATTTATTCAACTCACTGGCGCTTTATTGGCATGGGAAACACAGGTTTACACTGCCGAGGCAAGTGTGAAACAAAAAACATGTTCATAAACAGAAGAATTGTGTAATAAAAACTATATAAATAGAAATTTTAGATTTTTTGGTAAAGTTTGGAAAGATCTGCAAATAAAATGAGCTGTGTGTATGAAGAGGTAATGGTATTGTGCAACATTAACTGTCCAGTAAAAACATCAACCTTCATTTTACCTTCAGCCAAACCAATTTGGATAAAAAGCAAACACGGAGCACATTTTCAAGTAGTTCACCTTCAGACTAATTGACACTGACCTTCGACAGAGAAATTAGAGCCCAGATGTTTTCCCTTTCATTTTAGTATATTTACATAAATAATACACTAAGCTTTTAAACCTGTGATGTGGTCTTTTGCCCCTTGCTGAGACTGGCTGATCAAATCAATAAGTCCACTGCAAAGTATCTCAGTGGGTGTGTTATACCATTCTTGACTTTCAGGTGTAACAGTATTTGGGCCATGAATGATAGTGTTTCAGAAGTCCACAAGAACAGACAAGGACAGACTGACTGAGAAAGGCCTCCTGAGTTGTGAACATTTCCACTTCAGAAAGATTTTCAGATTTCGCAGATTTTCCCTTCTAACCTGCTCAGAAAGTTTAAATTGAATATTTTTAAGATCAATTTCAGAAGAAAGAAGAGAAAGTAATTTAAAAATAACTTTCTTATCCTGTTAACTCTCTTGCAACCCCTTGGACGGGTCCTGATCCCCAGGCTGGGAACCACTGGCTCAGAGAACATTGCAGGACTGCAGGTTAACTCTTAGGATGCAGAAAATAAAGACACTTATTGAACCAAAGATTGTTCTCTTACTTCTAAAGCAGTAGACATCGTGTCGGGTGTGAACCTCGGGGAAGCCCGTCTGGTTGCTGTAGCGGTACACAGTTCTGACCCCGGGTTCACCACCTCCGCAGCGCTCTCTCGGGGTAACGATGGGGTAGCGCACACTCCCATCTGCCAGCCACCCCGGGCTGCAGTGGTTCAGTCCATCATTCCAGGCTGCGTATAGCTGAGCTGTGGTGGCCAGCTCGGCCCCATGACTCAGACAGTGGGTCTTGGCCTCCAAGAAGGTGAAACGCTGGGGGGCGGAGCCATGGAACACCTCACCTTTACACAAGGAGACAGGTGTTAGGATTTGATGATCTTATGCCTGTTACTTCGCTGTGATTTTTGAGCTGAGGTGCAGCAACAATCAAAATCAGTGGTGGGAGATGATTGGATAATTTAAAACTGTTTTTGCAACCTTGGGTTTTATTTTGGCAATGTGGGCCATTATTCCTCTTTTATTTTACACACTAACTTAATTGCTGTGATTGCGACATGCATCACGTTCAAGGGCAGCAGCATGAGTAGTTAGACACACGAACTGTTGACAGAGCACACTATTATCAAAGTATCATTGTATGTTGTAGCATTAAGATTTTCATTTATTGAAACTAAGGGTGCCCAAACCTGGAAAAAAAGACCCAAAACAAAAGTAGTCTTCATGCTTTTGGCCTTAAAGTGAGAAAAATTCATTTTCACTGCCTTACCCTGAATATTCTCCACGTAGCAGTAGACGTCATACAGCTCATCAGGCTCTAACAGTCCATAGTTCCTCACTCCCGGCAACCCATCCATGTCCCCAAAACAGCCCTCTCTGGGCATCTGAATGGGATATCTGTGGAGGGAAATATTGCACGCCACTGAAACACTAAGTACCTCTTCTTTCATAATGGCAGCTCTCCAAATATCACACTTGTTTGAGCTCTTCTCTGAGTGAGTGTTGAAGTGGGGAGAAATGTACAGTTTGAGATCAGATGAGTGCCTCTCAGCTACTTGATGATCTGCGTGTCCTGATGTGCGGATGTAGAGAGCATATCAAATGTTAGCTGGCTGAGTAGCCCACTTTCAGCCCTCCAAACTGACCTCCCTTCTGGATGCTGTTGACTGACAGCAACATGGTAGTCCAGCAGTTTAGTGCTGTTGTTTTTGTTGAGGCGCATCAAGGATTTGGGCTGTTGCCAAATGTACACTGAACGTCTGAGTGTCTCAAATAATTCTACATAACACGAAATGCAGAATTGTCAAGCTAAGAGGCCACTTGATCCGAGCGTTGAGTGATGTGTCGTGTCTGACAATGGACCATTTTCCCTCGGGTGCTCACCTCACGGAGTGGTCTGAGAGCCAGCCTGCATCACACTGCTCGTATCCGCTGTGGTAGGCGGCCAGGAGCTGCTCTGGAGTGGCAATTTCAGCCCCGATCTCGCTGCAGGCCTCTCTGGCTCGCTCAAACGTAAAGGCGTACCGGCTGGATGCATCACGATAATGGAACACCACCCCTGTAAGACCCCAAACAACAGCTTTATAAAGTCCTGTCGGGTTTTATCATTCTGCAAAGAATGGAAAGGAGCTGTCAGTGAGGTTTCCATTAAAATGTTACACAACATTAAAGCAACTTTCTGAAATTCTGGCAAATTAAAAGGTGAGTCAGCTGCGTTTTTATCAACCAGGACAAGATTCCATAATTTAGTTCATAATTTCATTTAATTTATTTTACATATACTGTTTACTTAAACCACATTTCAGAGGGAAATATTTTCCTTTTTACTCCAATACTTTTATCTGATAGCTGTACTTATTAGTTACTTTGGTGATTCATATATTATGCATATGTTATGGTGCAGTGGATAAGACACATAGTTTTGCTTTTGGTGTGGGAGACGTGGGTTCAAGTCCCACATGCACCACTGTTAATGCTAGTTGCACCTGATGCTGGGTGCCGGATACATGACCAAAGGATTTTTCTTATGAGAATTTCAAAATGTGATAGACCACAAACATGAGGAGAAAAAATCCCAGATTTAACTGTTTTGCTCCTATAGTGTGCGGTGTGCTACTATGACCACACACGAACAGATTTTCAGCCCGAGTCCAGACTGTGAACACAGGAAATCTCGCAAAATCGGCACCAGGACTGCGTTTCTTATGCTTCCGTCTTCAATCATCTTGCTTTCTGATTGGATATTGTTTCGTTTCACATGATAATCTCCAGGACGTGCGCGCGTTTGTCCTCAGGGATCCCCCCGCACATCAGGATTTCGCAATCGGGACGCCGCCGAAGTTCTTCCGATCAGGTTCGGACACTCTTAACACACCTCACACCAAGATAATCTGTAGAACCATCAAGATAATCGGGACATAGCTAGGATTGGAGGAAGGAGGGAAACCGGCCCAAAATCAGCCCGATTATCTTTTGGTGTGTACCCAGCATGAGGCATGCGGATTTTGACATACTGTATATGGCAATTGTAAGTCACCTTGGATTAAAGTGTCAGCTAAATGAGTAATTATTACGCACAAATTGGGTTCATAGAATATGATGGATTTTTAACGAGCAATATTTAAATTAGTCCAAATCAGCTCCCCCCCAGACATTAAATTATCACTTATTTATTTATTTATTTATTTATTTATTTGGATCCCCATTAGCTGCCACTAATGTTGCAGCTACTCTTCCTGGGGTCCACATAAAAGAAACATCAATGCATCAATAATAATAAACACAGTTTTGATACTCTAAGTACATTTTGCTGATTGTGCTTTAAAGATTTTGAAAGCCGGACTTTTACACATAGTCAAACTTTAACTAAATTAAACAAAGTTCAAAGTTCAAAAAACCTCTAAATGTGCGCACGTTCTTGTCTGGGCTCAGACCGGGGTTCATTTATCTCGTTCTTTTTATTCTTTACTTATGTAAAGGAAAAAAACTTTATGTTGAAAATATGACATGAACATATCTCTGATCAACTTCACAGGACATTCCTCGCTGATATCAATTAAAAACCATCACTGTTTCTCTGATTTACTGTATTACTAAAATTGCTGCCCACCGACACCGAGTTCTATCTCAGTATACAAACCATGTAGTATGACTAACAATAAATGACTCCCTGGTGCCTGATATATTGGCTCACAAATGACTGTGGTCAGAGAATCCATAATTTACAACTTGGTGGGGGCTCTGAATGAGACGACCATTCATCACACATGCTCAGCTCGTTTTGTTTGATAAAGATACAGAAATGTGAGAAACACCGAAGCCTTTTCTATTATCCACAAGACACTTTGTTTGACCTTGAATCTTTTCATGTCGCCCACTCAATTACTTTTCATCAACTTTTACAATAAATATTAGCTTGATGTGTAATATTTAGATATGTATATAAATGTAAATAGTGAGAAATGTAAAATGTATAAACAGTGAATTTTAGTTTAATGCCGATGGCAAAAAAAACTGCATTTTCACTAAACTTAGTGTTAACATTCAACCATTTCTTTTGCATTTTTTTATTTTCCTATGCATCTGTTTAGCAGGTGTATGTTAGACAACACTATAATAATATATATATAATATATAATATAATATCTTATATTAATATCTTAATAATATCTTAATGTAATGACGTTGTTATAAAAATCAAATAATATAATGGTGTAATACAGTGATATGAGTTGCATTACATGTTACAGTGTCCAATCCAATTTATCTTAAACATTGTTTATATGAGGTGCCATTATTTTGATATATACAGAGATCAAAATTGTTCTGGGATTTGCATATTGAAACGGCTGCACCTCACTGGCAGATTTGTGTGTATTTGTTCAAACTTTGATATTGTGTATAAGTTTTGAAACACCTCAGACAGATGTTTGCTTAGAGTGCACAATCTTTTTACCTCAGAAGTAAAAACGACATGTGTATTCACTTGTTTTGCAGATGCACCATATGTGTTGTGGACAAAATAGCAGCAGAAATTTGCTATTTAATTCAAAACTGTACAACCGCCTGTTATAATTATTCACAGCATTGCATCTCTCTCACCTTTGACCTTGACCTGAGCGACATCGTCAGCATCCTCCAGACCCTGCTGCACCTCGCAGCGGTAGAAGCCGGTGTCGTTGTGCCTCAAGTTCTCCAGCCGCAGGGTGAGGTCTGCGGGGGAGTAGGCGTAATTGAGCAGCGAGGCTCGGTCTTTGTAGGCCTCGCTGACTCTCACCCTGTCGCCGCGCGCCACCAGGATCTCCATCTCTAGGCCTTCAGTCAGAACGCTCCATTTGACCCGGGGGAGAGAGAGCACAGCGTGGCGGCCGTTGGTGGAGGGGGATGGCGGCGGGTGAGTCAGAGACACCAGGCAGGGTAAAGTCAGAGAGCCGCCCAGCACAGCAAACACAGGCGAGGCGGTGGGGATGGTCACCTGGAGAAGCTTGGAATCATCTGTGGAGAGGCAAGCTTTAAAGTAATAGGTGACATTTTCAGAAATGTTCTTGATACTGCTCTCATGTCCGTGTGTTACATACAGAGCTGGGGCCAACAGGGGACAGCATAAAGACTGGAAGCAGGGGGAAACAGCTAGTCTAGCTCTGTATCTACATTAGTCAAGCTTATTAAATAACATGATGTATCATGTTTGTTGAATCACTAAACAAACAGAAATGTAAAAGCTTGACTTTTAATGACTCTCTGCAAACTAATCATCCAAGATAAAACATTTTTAAACCATTTTTAGTGCCATTAGTGACGTACATATAGCTCTACATACTATACATTTATTAAAGAAAGTAAACCAAGATTAGTTTAGCATGTCGTAATTAGCGGTCGGTTTGGTGGTGCAGTGGTTAGCACTGTCAGAAGGTCGTGGGTTCACACCGTTCAAACCGGTTGCCCCGGCCTTTCTGTGTGGAGTTTGCATGTTCTCCCCGTGTCCGCGTGGGTTCTCTGCGGGTGCTCCGGCTTCCTCCCACCATCCAAAGACGTGCAGGCTAGGTTAATTGGTGTCTCTAAAATTGTCCTTAGGTGTGAATGTAAGTGGTTGTTTGTCCCTGTGATGGACTGGCGACCTGTCCAGGGTGTACCCCGCCTTTCGCCAATGACAGCTGGGATAGGCTCCAGCCCCCAGTGACCCTGTATGCAGGATGAGCGGTTGACGATGGATGGATGGATGTCCTAATTAGCACTAAACGCAGCTGAGGCTGCTGGCAGGTTCATTCGTTTTGAAAGTATTTGGTCCTAAACCAAAGTATTGGATGAGTCAAGAGGATCACCAAAGTAATTAGAATTCATCCTGAGGAGGACATCGATATCTGAACCAAACCAAATGTCATTCCCCTGAAATACAAACCTCCTTTGCTGCAACCAATTATTCGAGCCACAGCTTGACATTTAAAATCAGTGTTGGATTACAGGACAAAAATGTTAATTGGACAGAGGTGAGTGATTAGTCACTAGTATAACTACAGTCATATATATATATATATACAGTATATACTAGACTATATATATATACTAGACTGTAAAAATGACAGTATTATATGAGCAGGTTTGTCAGCTAACGAGACGTCAAGTTGCTTCTCCTACTGGCCACCAGCAGAGGTCAGTAATTTTGAATTACAGCTCATTTGATCCCCAAATGATTTTGCCCTGTGTTCCATATGTTATACTGTCAGCAGTTTGTGACATTTGTCAATACTTGCTTTCACTGTGCTTCTGACACAACAAGGAAAATTCATTCAGTTGTCTCCTACAGCCCATCAGTTAACCTTGACTTTCTGCCGGGACACACAGACACCCTTGAAAACGGCCTCCATACCGTGCATGTCAGCAAAAACAATGAACGACAGGAAATGATTAAAGACAACCCCCCCTCGCCCTTAAAAGTCAGAGATCATGTATGATTTAATGGAGTCGGGGACGCCAGCAGCGGATGGGAACGGAGAAGGTGCATACCTGACTCGTGGTGGGGTGTAGAGGACGACGGCGGGACGAGGAGACAGATGGCACACAGCAGCGCAGGTAGAAGCACATTCAGTCTGTGGGGGAAAGACAAGACAGGAGGGGAAGGGACAAAATGTTTGAACTTGAATTGGCAATAACCTCTGGACTGCTGAGTTTGAGCAAGAGTTTGGTTTCAAAGCATACACTTACTCCCTGTTTCACTTTCCGTCATAACCTGCCTATGCATGAATACTGTTCCCTTGCTGAAATTTGACTTAGAAAAAAATAAAAAGGGCAGCACACCTTGTCGTCGTCAGGCCTACCTGATGAAAACCTATGACCAGAACTTTGCTTCTTTAAATAATAAGTCTGGTGATATTTTACATTTTTTATTGTCAACAAATGAAAGTAACTAAAAATTATTCTTGACTCTATTAAAGTCTTTTGGTTGAGTGTCTCATGTTTCTTTTATAGTTGTGTGGATATTGAGGAGACTGAGAAGAGGTTGTCTATGTATCAAACCCACTTCTATACACGAGCTGAATCAATCAGTCGGTCTGCTTAACTCGCAGGTCCGCACAATGCAGTACAGATTTTAGAGTCGAGCGTGATTCTTTGGTCAGTTTGTCAATTTACTTTAAAAATCAGAGCCTGAGGTGTCATTTTGTCTTTTTCTGGTGGTTCAAACTTCCCCGAACAGCTGGCGAATACAAAGTGATTTATCAAAAATGTCAAATATTCAAGATTGAGACACTGATTGATTAGTCTCGACTCCCTCCGTCGCTGAATAAAAAAAGTGAGTTTAAATGCTTTCTGGAACAAAAAAAACCCACATGTTGACACAATACTCTTGAGTCATTCATCAAACTCAGAGCAGAAAGGTGGTAAGTGGCAGCGAGCAGATATCAGAGGTATATCTGCTGGAAAAAAAGATAGAAGGATGAATTTATCATCATCAGGCGCCATGCTGCATTCGTACTGATTTTAAAATTCAATATGAATTGTTTCACTGTTCTCATTTTTTTGACAGTTTTATTTGTCTCCTAAAATAATTTATCAGCTTGTATTAGAAAGTTGATCACATTTTAAAATCCCATTTTGCTTTACTTGTGATTGGTGTCACATTTTTTATGTCTGTCTTAAATCTATAACTCACTGTTACTGCTGACTATCTTAGTGGAGACACTCTTGAAAAAGAGATATCTAATGTCAGCGAGGCTACAGGTTAAATAAAGGTTAAATACATCATCATACATCAAAATGGTGACTTTTTAGTGTCTGTCTGTGTGTGAGAGTGTGTCTTCACATCTCAAGGCGTCTCATACAGACGATTTGAGAAAGGGTGACAAAACGTAGTTAATTGACACAAAAGGTACCCTTCGGTGTCTGCAGGAGACGCTCCGGGTGCGTTGTATGAGACACCTTCAGGCGCAACTACACATGACTCCCTGGGGTGACCGAAAGTGCTAGAAGCGCTTCCGGCCGCTAACTAGCTAGCTAGCGAAGTGTGTGTTTTAAGGTGTTGACAGCCCCCCGAAGCAACTTACCCTAACCTTAAGCATCACATAAGCATGTGCCTAAACCTAAGCTATTAAATATATATGCATGTCGACCGGTTAACCCTACAGCCGATTTGCTAGCAGGTAGGGTTAGCCTCCTCTATATAGCAACGCACTAGCGAACTGCGGCGTTTCACAGGAACGCTGAAGGGTACATTTTGCATGACGTAACTAGATTTTGTCACGCTGTCTCAAAGCGTCTGTATTTGACACACTGAAAATGTGTTAGTATTTTATTTACATTATTTACATGTATGTCAGTGGGGATTTTAACCTGAATGCAAAGTGACCCATTGGGACTCAGAGGTCCTCACAGTTACAGACGGCTTTTTGAGGGTTAAGCCTTGGGTTTAGGGTTCAGGTTATTAGGTTAAGCTTAGGGTTAGAGGTAAGGGTTGAGGTTAGACATGTAGTTGTGATGGTTAAGGTTAGGATAAGGGGCTAGGGAATGCATTATGTCAATGAGATGTCCCCATGGGGATAGTGTGTGTGTGTGTGTGTGTGTGTGTGTGTGTGTGTGTGTGTGTGTGTGTGTGTGTGTGTGTGTGTGTGTGTGTG
>JAPMOB010230961.1:0-20328 GCA_029875015.1 Lepomis gibbosus
TAACGTTAGCCAAACAAACTGTAAACTTAGGGCGCTCACATGACGTTAAGCATTTTCTGGCGCATAATGACGTTTGAGAATCTAAAACCCTGTTTCTCCCAGTTTATACAGCAACACATAACCTGTGTTTTCAGAAATCTCCATTTTGCCCGGAGTTTTTAGAAATAATCGTTTTATGTGATAAAAACGGCGTTTTCGTGTAAATGAGAGGGGAAAACACAGAGAAATATCTGCGTTTTCCCATCGTGTAAACAGGGCCTTAGACACAAATATTGAACACAATGTCTCCTCTTTGTGATGTCAAGACATTGCTGTCTAAAAAGCCACACCTGTGAACCAATTGATCAAACATTACCATCAGGTGTGCAATTAGGCGCACAACTCTAAACTCACCAATCGTGGACAAGCACTATAAAAAGGCAACAGGTGAGTTTACCTGTCATCAACAAAGAGGGAGGATAAGAGTGGGTGCATGTGGAGGAAGAGGGAGACCTAGAGGACATAGACAAAGAAGATGAGCACCAAATTTATCAAATTATTTTAGAGCAACATTGATTGATCATATTGTAAACCATGGGTTGACATTCAGAGACGCCGGACAGACAGTTCACCCCAACTTGAGCAGATATTCTGTTGTAGCACTGAAGAACAAGAGAGAGCTATCATAAACATAGTTTTGGCCAATAATGCAATACACCTTTCAAACAAACATCCTCAATGACAACACAGTGTTCAATAATGTTCAGGTCTCCCTATCAACACTGGGGCGAATCCTTAAAAAACATCACATACAGATGAAACAACTCTACAAAGTGCCATTTGAACAAAATTCAGAGAGAGTAAAAGACCTGCGGCATGAATATGTGGAGGTATATACTGTAATGCACACTGCACAAATAACCCCTTTTCACGTAAATGTATAGTAGGCCGACATTGAACAACACAATGTTGCCTATATTTCAGAAAGTTTTGCAAATAGAAGCTGCTGCAATCCAGCTTGAATTTATCTTCGTAGATGAAGCTGGGTTTAACCTGACTAAAGTAAGAAGAAGGGGGAGAAACATCATTGGACATAGAGCTATCCTCAATGTGCCGGGTCAGCGTGGTGGTAACATCACCACATGTGTTGCCATCTCCCAGAATGGGGTCCTCCACCCCCATGCCAAATTGGGTCCTTAGAACAAGGCCCACATCCTCACATTTTTAGACAGACACACAACATCATCACAGCTGAAAACCAAATGGATGCAGAGCAGATGAGATGCATTATCATCTGAGACAATATATCTTTCCACCGATCTGCTCTGGTCCAAAACTGGTTTCATTAGCATCAATATATATACTAAACCTTCCTTAACCCTATTGAAGAGTTTTTTTCTGGCATGGCGTTGGAAGGTTTATGAGCACCAGCCCTATATCAGGATGCCCCTCATTCAAGCTATGAAGGATGCCAGCGACCAAATACATGCAGCATCTGTGCAAGGGTGGATTTGCCATATAAGACGATACTACCCTCGCTGTCTGATGTGGATGAAGTTCCAGCCAGCGAAGAGATAATTAGTTTTCTTTTTTTTTGTACTGGACAGTACTGTACTTCATGCTTTCCACAATTGGTTTTGCTGAAAATAAATATACTGTATATCAGTATGTAGTTGCCTACTGTGTGTGTGGTGTGTTTGGTCAATATATTCAGTAATACCGTATCTCTGAAAAGTCAAATCCAGACTATTTCATTTGTAAAGTAGACATTTTAAATGTTAGATTGAGCATAGCAGTGTTTAACTGGTTCAAACAGAATTCGAACATTTGAACCATGTGTGTGCCACAGGGTGACAAAATCAGGTTTTAATAAATTATTATATATTTTTGAAGTGTTGTTATCTTCAAAACAAATCTTGTAATCTTTTCGCTGTTTTCATCTGTCTTACCGCTTCAGCTGCCAACATAGCTTCTCTGTTGCAGACTGAAAACAGGCTTCTTACAATCCGTTAACTCATTGTACCATGACTCTGTTTTATCCAGTGCAAGGCATGCTCTTACACAAATGCTCTCACACAAATACACGTACTGGTAGAACAGGACTGTATAACTCCTGAATACGATGGCACCGACACTATTTTAGCCACAGTAGCAGTGTGGCTCTATGGATGGCAATGTCGGTTTGTCGGTAGGTCCACCACGTCCAGATTGAAGTATCTCAGCAACTATTAAGAGATTGCTATGAAATTTTGTACATAAATTAATGGTGAGTTTTGTTTCCTCTTGTACCACCAGCAAACTGACATTTTGGGTTTTTAGTGAAATGTCTCAACAACAACTAGGATTGTCATGCGCCCTTCATTTAGCGACAGTTTGCCCAATACTTTTTTTTTATTGAAAAATACCTGCAAAACTAAAAACATTCCCATCAGCCTCAGCTGTTATTTGTGCTCAGTGAAAATTAGCAAATTAGTATGCTAACACACCAAACAATCACACGTCATGACACTCATTGTGAGCATGTTAGCATTAGCTCACAGAGCACTCACAGAGCTACTCGTGGTGCTGTAGAGTATTAGTCTTATAACACATGCATGTGGATTTAACATTTTTGAAAGTGTATTGATGGTGCTATAATGCAATGGTGTATAAAATAAGATTACTCAGCTGTATTTAGACAGTCATCCTATCCTGAAAAAGGAAAAAAACTATACTTGGAGTTTGCAACTACTTGGCTGACCCTATCAAGCACAAACACCAGCTGTTCCTCTTTATCAGATGAATTTATAATGTGGGATACATTTTGGCTCAGTACTCACAATAAGGTAATTCAATATCATATGATGCGATCAAGAGAACAGACAGAACGAAGCAGTACAATAAACGAATGATGTCTGCCAAGTGCACCACCTACAATTACTTCCATATATGTGCAAACCATTGGGTTAAACTGCAATGATCGTGGTTCATAAATGCCACCTAACATTTATCACTCCCACTACATTTTCGCAGGCTTGTGCATGTGGGGTTGGATGCATTATAAGACCAAACTTGGAGAATAGAGGTGAGACATCAAGAGAAAGACAGAGGTTGGAGAGCAAGAAATACTTTAGACGTATTACATCTGTGCAGCCAACTGGCATTTTATCATTAGCTGCTCCTAGAACAAAACATCCAAATCTCTGGCCAAACTGTCAGCGGTCAAGGTGTGTTGTAGGTAATATGGGCAGCAGCTTTTAGTCAAACAATGTTATATACTTCACTTGGGCTGATGAGCGGAGTGACATCGACAAGTTAGCTGAGCACAATAGTTCTAATACCTGAATCCTTTTCTTGTTTAGTGACAACCAAGGCATACGCATGTGTTGTGACCTGTTTGTAGCTGGTACTGTGCAGCCATAAAGCTTAGTGGTAATTAAATAGACTAAACAACAAAACATTTTTTAATTGATTTCAATTAAGGATCAGAGATAAAAAACTAAACATCCACTGAGCAGGATTTGCACTGACACACTGGTAACGTCTGCTAAAAGCAGTAAAACCCTTCACTTTGGAAGGGCAAAGCTCCTAAACTAAACATTTTTTTTTTAAGCAAACACTAAATAAAAATTTGAAAGATCAACATCTTTTCTGCAACTTACAGCTGAAAAGCTCTTAAAGATGGAACAGTGGAGTCCCTGCTCCCATAGGAACCCATTCATTTTAAAACGGATAAAAACATTAATATAAAATCAACCATTACAGATGTCAGCCACACAGGTAATAGCACCCATCTCATGAAGAAGATGTACAATTTGAAGTGGGAACCAAGTTTGTAGGACAAACGATACAGGACTAGTTAGATGCCAAAAAACAGCGGAATAAATACTAATAATAAAGAGAACAAAGCTCTCACACTAATAAGATGAGTTTTGAGAAGAGGAAATGATTGTGGAAGTGAGGGTGACAGAAAACAAGAAAGTTAATACAGTGCTACAGATTAGATTATGCAGGGATTTAGTTTGTCTTCTTATTAAAGATGTGTTTTCATTTCTCACCCAATGAAGAAACGCATTTGCTACTGTTTCACAGGCTTTATTCAATCCTCACCAGAAGTGCAACAAAACTACATTAGTAATTATATGGCACACTTTCATAGTGTTGTCATTGACTGGATACACAGCCACGCATTTGCAGTCTACTCCTGTTCAACAACGCTTGAAATCTTGACCCACTTTTTCAAACTTCAAAAGTTACAGTTAGATAACTGCACCACACAAAGATGACAATGATGACAGCATCATCTGTCTTCATCTGGCAAATTACATCAAATGGAGTGCACAGGAGCTATTTAGTGTTATGGCAATTTGTGTCTTATAGCATTATTGTATGTTTCTTATACTGCTTGATGTCATTCATGTGTCAAAATGTACCGAAGTCACCTTCAGTTCTGTGTTTTACACTACGGCATCCTCAGTCCTTTACTACTTCTCTATTCTTATTCACGCCGATGACCCTGGGCACAATCTGGGCGAACAGGTACCAGACGAAGTTCCTGTTTGTAACTCATTGTTTCAGTAATTGTCACTCGTACTCCTTTTTTCCTCACCGCAACAGATGATAAAAACCACACTCCACAGCTATATAAAACACATACACACTTCTCTTTCCTTTGTACTCTCCTGCAGACTGCTTTGTACTCTGTATGATTTGTACCTCTGAAGCTTCAGAATAAAATACAACAAAGACAACTCTGTGTTCAGGATCAACTTTATTTTACATCTCCAGAACGGCTAATTTCCAGCACATTAGGTATGTCTATCCATAACTTGTCTTGGACCTATCCAGAGTAGTGGCAATGATAGCAGGCTAAGCAAAGCAGTGCAGATATTCTTCTGCCCAGAAATGTTTTCCAGCTCCTCCTGGAGGACCCCGAGGCATTTCCAAGCCAGACGAGATACAAAATCTATCCAGCGTGTCCTACAAGTTGGACATGCCCGAAAAACAGGCATCATGATCAGATGTCCTTAATATATTAACTAGCTCCAATTAATGTGAAGGATCAGCGGATGTACTACAAGCTCCCTCTGGATGGCTGAGCTCCTTACCCTGTCTCTGAAGGTGAGCCCAGCCAACCTACAGAGGAAACTCACTTGTTGTGACAAACCTGGCTTTGCAGTCCTCCGTTTTAGCATCTTCCAGCTCTAGGTGTTTTGGTTTTTCAGCTGCAACATACTGTTTTGGTTCACTCTCGTCCAGCAGATAGCAAAGAGTCACTTTAAAATTTTTCCATATTCAGTCCTTATTTTTGTTGACAATAGCTTCCAAACGGTTTTGCATCGGCAAATATTTCCCTGTTGTCTCACTGGGTGGTTTAGATATGTAATAATAAAGAAATAGGAAAAATGTTCCATCAAACTACAAAACAGAAATGTAAAATATGTCACCACTGGATATTTAACAGTTTAAGGGTGTTTTTTAAATGGACTCTTTCTCCTCAACTCAATTACTATATTGAATTATTAAGTATAGTTTTTCACCAAATAATTTGCTTGTTAAAGCAAAACCACATTACATCCTGGACCTTTTGAAGCCGTATTCCCCTGACCGCACTCTTTGGTCTGCTGGCCAGAACCTACTTGCAGTCCCTAAGACCTGTTATAAGACCCGCGGGGACAAGTCATTTTAGTCTTTTGCTCCCAGACTGTGGAACGCTCTGCCACTGTCCATGTGTCTGGCAGATACTGTTGTCTCTTTTAAAAAGGATCTGAAAACACATCTATTTAAGAAGGCTTTTAGTTGATGGGTTTTCACTCGGGTCACATTAATTTTATATATTTATATAGATTTATACTGTTTGTTTTTGTTCAGCACTTTGTTATTTTGTCTGAGAAAAGGGCTTTATAAATGAACTTTACTTACTTACTTACTTACTTACTTAAAGTCACTATGTGTATGAGTTGAAAAGGTCCAACTTTGGTCCATGGGTAGTACAGTATCAACAGAAAAGAAAGTAAAGACACTGTGGAAGAACTGGAAGGACAAAGCACAGCACCAACTTCGTCATTGACCTGCAGACACGACATACATGGGTTTAAAGCAACGTAGGCTGTACCAATTTTCACTGAGATGATTCATTTTTCTACACCCAAACACTTAACTTCAAAGAGGCTTTGATATCTTCTGATTAGTATTCAGTCCACTGCATTTCCACTGCCGAGTTGTGATGCATATCGAGCCTGCATGGGATTTCTAATGGTTGTAGTAATTTCTGTAAATAGGTTCTCTTCTATGACTCATCAACACATGAAATAGTGAATACTGACAACAACAGAAGCTTCACAGAGATGTGGGTGCTCATACACTGAGGGGGGCATGAATATGTTTTCAGACACAAGTTTTTACAAAGTAAGCAGTGGCTGTACTTTTATCCGAGTCAGGTGGAGCACAAACATGATGTGATTAGTTTGACCAGAGAGATGTCATAATACTGCATCATGTCTATGAATTACTGCAAGATGGTGCCACTTAGTGTGTATAATCCCATTGTATTAAAATTTATAACAGAATAAGAAGATATTGCAAATCTACATGATACTTTTGTGCTAAATCACTGCATGGATTGCGTCTAGTTTTAGCAAACTGTCTCTCTCTGTCCGATTGTGCATCCCGTGTGAGCTTTTATCAGATCTATTTCTCTGTGATCCAGGAACATGATAATAGCTTTTGTTAATCATCAACTCCGCTGTGAAAAGTATTCTGTCCATAGTGCAGGAGCAGTGACAAACAAGGGGAAGAGTGGGAGGGGGAAGATCACGAATACGAAATACGGGACATGCTGCACCAATGCTGTGATAATGAGTCCCCACAGTAGGCTACATGAGAGCAGAGCCAGATTTTTGATAAAGATAACCAACCTGATCTCACAGAATTTGAAGATTACATACAGACCCAATGTGGCACATGGTGCAGCACTAACCTTAAGAACAGTAGGTATTAAATAAGCTAAAAGAGAGGAGGTAAAGCCAGAGCACTCACCTTCAACTCCTCCTCCGACATTTGTACATATGTACCTTTTTTCTTAAAATGTGTTCTCAGTTTGAGATCACATTTTAAGATTTGTAGACTTCCATACTGCGTTAATTTTTTGGAAGTAGTGCATCAATATGCCAACTTGTTAGGAGGGAGGTCGCCGTAACGATGCCTGTGTGAAAAGCCACAGCAGGCATGCCGGAACAAGGTACGAGGTTGATTTATTTGTCACGATACATGTTGTAGAGTAAAATTGAGTTGTAACTCCCTTTTGCTACGTAGCAGACAAAAAGCAATTATAAAAAATGGTAAACACAAATAAACTATAATCAATGGAGCAGTGCTGAGGATGAATTACAGATTAAGAGTCTGATAGCTTGGAGGAAAAAACTGCTTTGCAGTCTGGTGGTGTGGCAGCAGAAACTTTTATATCTCTTCCCAGAAGGCAGCAGGGTGAACAGTCTTTATCTACTTTTCCCTAAAATCAATGATCAGCCCCTTGGTTTTGCTGACATTGACCAGTAGGTTGTTCTCTGTACAGCACTCTGCAAGGTTATGAATTTCTTCCCGATATGAAGTCTCATCGTTGTTTGACATCCGGCCAACGATGGTGGTGTCATCCACAAACTTCACAACTTCACAGATCGAATAAGTAGCCTACTAAGCTGGTGAAGGGTCATTATCTGAATTTGATATTTTTTTGTGAGGCAGTAAAACCTTAAAAAATAAGACCATCCTGATCCTTATTCTCCTCTGTCCATTTCTCTTCCTCATATAGTTCATCACAAACATACACTGCTTCTCTATTTCCCTCAGCCTCCCACTTACTTTTCCCAACTGCTTCTGTCATGCCCATTGGCCTTCTTTCCATTTTATTATAGCTAATTTACTTCATGTGTTCTCATGTCAGTTCAACATAAACCTTCAGCCTTTTAGGGTTCACTGTCACGGTTCCCTGGGACCTTCAGTACCTGTAACTCAAACAGAAATGTCAAATTTCAATGTCTGGATTTTCTCCATGAAGCAAAGTATGCAGAATCCTCAAATACATACCCAGTTATTCAACCAAACCACATTTAAATGTGGACAACAAATTTAAATGTGGTCCCTGATTCTTTTGTACACACAAAGAACTGTACCATCCAACTCCATCATTACTCATCACTGATTCAGAAGTACAGTTTTTTTTCCTTTAAAGTTTTTTTCACTTTCAACTGCTCAGTCAGACAAAACAAAATAAACTAATAAAAGTGATGCAGTTCTAGAGTGACTGAAGGGCTTTTGTGGATCCAATTTATGAATTAAGGATGAATGTTTCTTTGCTAAAGTGAAATTCAAATGTTTTTTGTTGTTTGTTTTTTTGCATAAAACAAGAATTATACAAGCCTCATCCATGCAGCAACTATGTTCCCCCTTCAAATACATTTGATAAAACAAATTAGTATATAAACTTAATTTCTTGGAGACAGAGTGATTGATGGGCGACAAAATGTTTTGCTCTGTGATCACTACAAAACCAGAGCTAAAGATTGCCGTTGTATGTAACTGGAGTGTTAGAATGACCATTTTGCGAGGCCAAAGCGATGGTAAGGTATACCAAAGCATTGCCTTAGCCTCTCGGTCTACTGCATTATCCAGCTGCAAAAAGATATACAGAGCAGGCTTTGTGAATCACACCATCAAAGCCACCTTTTTAATAGAAAATGAATCCAATTTGGATCCACAGACTATTGTGTTAAAATATGTGTCGGACTATATTTCTGAAAAACACTCCTCCACATTTACTACTCCATTAGCTGTTACAGTAGGTCTGTTTCTTTAGCAATGGCTTTTCAGTTTAGTACTACAGGAGCAGTAAATATTTATTCACAATTTTATTGTGAAACATATGCAGTGTGTAATGTTACTGAAGTTATCCCATCTGTTTAGTAATCTAACTTTTAAGAAGAAATCTGTCTCATCTTTTTTATCACTCCAAAAGCTCCTGTCTTAATTAATAATAGGAAATAAAAAGACTACAATCTCAGTTCAAAGGCTAAAGTTCCTGCTCGACACCCTCTGCTACAATTACAATTACTATTACTAGTCCTATTGCTATTATTACTGTTATTATTATCATTAATATTACAATTATTATCATTAACACTACTATAAAATATCTGTACCATGTTTCATTCAGTCTAAAGAAACATTACCTTTACTGTCTCACTCCCCTCTCTCTCTCTCTCTCTCTGTTGTTCTCTTGCCTGTTGCTCTCTCTCTCTCCTTCACCCCCAACCGGTCGAGGCAGATGGCCGCCCACCCTGAGCCATGGTTCTGCTCGAGGTTTCTGCCTCTTAAAAGGAAGTTTTTTCTTGCCTGTGTCGCCTAGTGCTCGCTCTTGGTGGGAATTGTTGGGCTTCTGTAAATAACATCACAGAGTATGGTCTAGACCTGCTCTTTTATGAAAAGCGCTTTGAGATAACTGCAGTTGTGACTTGGCGCTATATAAATAAAATTGAATTGAATTGAAAGAAAAAACTCAAACATATGCACCTACATGCAAATAAACAGATATAAGCACACAGAGTCAGATTATCTTTTTACATTTGCAATGGAATTTGAACAAAACACCTAAAAGGGTTTAGTGATTTGCTTCCTCTCACAGCTGTACTTTGTTAGACGCAAATAAGTGTGCATAATTAGCTTGCATATTAAAAGAGCCTCTAAATGAATAATTGCAACATAATGTCGTCTTTTTTAATTGAATAATTACGTTAATGACAATATAACAGATGAGTGGCTCAGGGAGGGGTGTATTTGTTCCTTAACCTCTTTTGTTGCTGAGATTGGTTACAGTTTCAGAGGACACTTTGTCTTTGACATGTTAACATGAATTTCTGTGCTAGTGAAACATTACTTACTGAATGAGGAAGCCAAATGGTTCAAAGTTTGGGAATATGTACGATAGAGAAGTTGACCTCGTATGATGAAAGCTGAGACTTGATTATTTTCAGACATAACAGCAATGACTTTGAAGCAGTAACCCACTTAATCATTGAAAAGTCTACAGGACAAGTGAATTTTTAATATCTAATCCTGAATCTCCATTGATTTAATCTAGTTTCCAGGCCATATCAAACATGTTTGACTTTATAATGGAACAAACCTGTGGTGCAGTCTTGATTGAGTCTCTATAAATCACCACATTGCCCACTGATTTTCACTTTACAGCACTGGGCAGTGGACATAGAGTTTAAGACTAAGACACCAAACTGAGGTTAACAAACCACTGTGGACATATTGTCACTCACAGTGCAGATCAAGCTGACAAAATGCCATTGATATAATAATGGTATTGATTGATAGACTATAGCTAGAAGTATGTGGGGATCCTTGTCTTGGTCTAGACTGGGCTTTATAGGTTTTGTTGTTTTGCTCTGAGGCAGGTCTTTCCAAATACTTCCTCTCACGGAAAGCTGTTGCTGTTATAGCAGCATGTTAATAGCCATAATTTTGGAATGAGATGTTCTCAACTCTCATATATGGGCAAGTGTCTACATAAATTTGGTCACAAAATTCCCAACTTGAAAGTGACCATCAGCTCTTTGAAATGTTATGTAGTATTGTTAAGCAGCAGATGACAGCTCAATTCGTACAAAAAAATTGCTAGCTCGGGCTGCAACAGCATTTCCATCTCAGGCAGCAACATGCTTGAATTTGTATGAGCAGACTGCATCAAACTTCTCCCCTATAATTGCTCCTGGTTACAAGTGACCTGTTTAGAAAGCTACGTTTTCCACTATCTGTGAAGATTCTCAGTCATCAGGTCATAGTTATCTAAGGAGGGTTCCTTGAGTCGATTGAAGATACATGAAGACGTTTTTCCACTCATTCAAAAGGCTTCTTCAGTTCCAGGTATTTATTGTTGTCGTTGTCAAGGTGACCACTAGCCACTGCAATCAATTACAGTTGTTCTTGATTTAGCCCTCTTTGGATGCGTTTTCCACAGTTTCTGTGTGGATTACAAAGCTCAGCTACACATGAAGTTTGTGCGGTGAAAATGTGAATGTGACCACCTATCGTTTGTGTGACAAAAGCCATGTTGAGTCTCATGTGAAGTCAATATTACCGGGAAATATTAATGTGAATGGGCTGTGTGCTGGACAGTCCTGTTTCAAACCTAATTTACAATGCTTACCTCTGCTTGACACTTGATTTCTAATGAGTCAGTAGAACCTTACAAAACAATGACGAGAACCTGCAAAGAAATATGGCACAAAATCCGTTCAGCAGATTACACTGAAATATGAAAGCTCAAACATGTGCCGAATAATCTCTACAACAAGCACAATTAGCAATTAAAATACTTCTCTGAGAGGGAGAGAGAGAATATAGTAGCCTAAGAGCAGACATTAGCAGCAAGCTGACAGACAGAATGCCAGTGCCCAAACAGATTATTCACAAAGCAGAGTTAAATCGGTAAGTGCAGCAGAATGTTAATTAACCCTTTGTATGAACAGCTGATGAACCGTTGTGCTGGGGTGAGTGCTGTGCGAGTGTAATTTTTTTTTTTCCTCTGCAAAGCCTGAAGGCAACTGTTGGCAGCTGAAAACTTGGGTCCTGTTATTCAAGTGGATGTTACTTTGACACGTACCACCACTTATCGAAGCATTGGTGCAGACTTTATACAATCTTTAATGAAAACAATATTCCCTAATAGCAGTGGCCTCCTTAAGCAAGATAATGTGCCCTGCCACAGAACAAACATGCTTCAGGAATGGTTTGAGGAACAAAAAAATGAGTTCAAATTCCCCAGATCTCAATCTGTCGGTACGATCCATGGAGGCCCCACCTCACAAATTACATAAGACATAAAGGATTTGCTCATCTTGGTGCCAGATACCACAGCATACTTTCATAGGTGTAGTGAAGTCCATGTATCAATGGGTCAGGGCTGTTTTGGTGGACCTACACAATATTAGACATGTTGTCATAATGTTCTGACTGATCGGTACTTGTGACATTCCCCCCATTCACACAGTGGCTACCATGCATGGTGCCAACTTCACATCAGAAAGAAACTAATCATTCACACACATGCATACACTTACTGTATGGCAAGGCCTTAAGGAGCAATTTGGGGTTGAGTCTTGTGGTTGCAGCAAATTGCCCAGACTGGAGGAACGGGGGATCGAACCACCACATTATTATAAGTGAATGATGGAGCCACCCCTAAAGTGACGGTTTAAATAGACTGATTTGTTGCAAAGGTTGCATTGAATACATAGAGACACTTGCAGACATATTTCCATTGAAGCATAATTTTCTAAGGCTAAAGTTAAATTTGTACAATTCAATCATTCTTTTCTAAGGAAATCTATAGAATCAATAAGGAAAGGATTTTCTGATATCTTATGCAGTTGGGAACAAGAAAGAACCTTTGCAATGCAGAAAACAACCATTTAGAATCGAATAAAATGCAAAACATATGATAATAAACTAGCGCAGGTCTCCATCCTCAGTTGTGTTTTAGTCAGCTCATAATTACTTTTATCAGACCTTTCTTTAAGTTTTTTTCTGCATACGCCTTCCTGCCGACACACCTCCCCTGCTATCTAGTGTTTCTTGGACTGAACCGTATAACATTAACTGCTGTCTCCTTTGTCTCTGAGAAATATCTGAATGGTACTGGAGCCAGTTTGTGATGATAATTTGAATAGTTTGTACTTAGTTTCCTAGTTGTTGTTTTTTGGTGATATATTTTTGCAATAAGTCTGAGTCCATGTCTCCTCTTTCTACCATGGGGCTAAACATTACAAGTGGAATCAGTCCAGTTGAAGATGAGTTTAATCTCTCTTTTTTAGTGAAAGTGTTATGTGTATTAAATTGATTCTAAATGTATTGTCAAACTAAGTAAATATATATAAAAGGTTTTTTTATTAATAAAAAGGAAATAGCAGAAATACTCATCTCAGTGGCTGGAGGGGCATGTCGCTGGCTGACTGTACAAGCCATTGCAAGGGTAAGAACCACACAAACATCTACATGGACCAAAGGGATATTTGCAGGTAAGTTTACTTGTGGTTTAATTTGCTGCAGCTAAGCAGCAGCTACAACATTAGTGTAACATTAGTGGTGCACTTTTCCCCAATGTTCATTTGGACCCTGTGGCAAGCTGCTGTATGACTGTGAGTATGAGCTTCTGATAAAACAGTGTCATTATTCTGCTTAATGAAGGCTAAAAACGGTTTCAAAATTAAGCAATTTAATTAGGGCCTCTATTTACATAAATGAAGACCAATTGATGTACAAATAAAGGGCACCAGGTGGAGGGGAATGGCAGGAACAGGGGTTATTACAGGTCAGGAGAGACTGAAATGCAAGACAGGATCTGAAATTACAGAGTTAGTAAGCAGGTATCTGGCTGACATTTTAACAGTGAGTTTCCCTTGCTTCAGACAAAACTAAAGACAACAACCCCAAAAAACAAGTCGGAAGTGAAGATGGCTCCAGTATCAGGCAAGCAGTCATAGATTTAAGTTAGTTAGTGACTGCAAAAACAACATATGTTTTGTACAACTATCAACACATTAGAGACAGTTTAGGGTAAAACATGAGCTTGATGTGTTTATCACAATGTCAAAATAACTATATTTTATTAGGGTTAATAATTCAACAGTAATATGAAAATAACACTAACACTGGATCAAAACAACCCATTTGTATTGCATTGCATCTATGTGGCCGGTGATTTGCCCAGTGATCCTTTGGTATGTACAACTCTATTAGGAAATTAAGGTTCCACCATTATGCAGAGCGCATTTGATATGAGCATCCATTATTAGTGAAGGGGCTACAGGAAGTAATCTAACTGGGCTAGTCAATGTATGCCTGTAATCATAACTCAAATAATGAGAACAAATACATTTTCAAGGTCATTGCGACAGAAATAATGTGATCTGCCAAGAAACATAACACAGTTCAGTTCAGTGCAGTGTGCTTTATTGGCATGAATGTTTCATTCAAACAATGTTGCCAAAGCAGTTACAAATTACAAAAACAACAAATACAGATACAACATAAACTACAAATAGAAGTGAATAAGATGTAGCATGCCATGCAGCAAACATTAAGTGCAGGTTGTGATACAGGGACACATACTTGGTGGCAAGGTTTGCTGTATGTTCTAATTCACTGTTATCTTCAATCTGGTTATTAATGGATGGAATTTCTCAAAATATTGCTCTCTTATGCTTCTATATTTAACACATTTCACGAGAAAATGTTCCTCTGTCACCACCTCATTTGGTAACCATTACTTTTTATGTTTCCCTTCTTCAATTTCAAGGGTGTGGTCAGTCACTGATGTCTCTGACAACAGAGAGATATCCAGCCATTTCATAATCTCTGTTTAGGGCCAGATAATATTCTTCTTTGTGTTGTTTTTTTGTCTTTTCCTCCCAATGTTCAAAATAAGTATTTTTGCTTTGAGTGATCAATTGGCTTGGTTTACTCTAATTGGTGTTTTTAAAGCAGTGCTGGTTTGAGAAAGGTGTGTGTGAGATGTTGCAGGATTTGTTACATTTGTTAGTCTCATAATTAGCTGGCTTAAGGGACTCTTTCAAGAGCCTTGAATTGGAGGGAATCTAGGGGACTTGATCTGAGGTGCATCAGGAAATTTGCTCTTTTTTGGGTGTCTGTTATCTGTGTAAACCGCCCTAATTCTACCCTACACACATTTGTAGGAGACTTTCTTTGAATATGTAGGATGTTTCTGCAGAATTCTGCATGTAGGGTCTCAATGGGATGCTTCTCCCATCTGTTGTAGTTTTGATGACTAAGTGGACCCCAAACTTCACTTCCATAGAGCGCAATCGGCATAATAACACTGTCAAACATTTTACACAAATTTTAATTTAGATACTTACATTATAGAATGTCTGGACAGGGAGCTCTATGAGCTTTATCATTTAGTGTATTCACTGCCGTACAGAAATTCCCAGACGCTGTGATTTGAAGGCCTAGGTAGGTATAGTTTATTGTGTGATATAGTGTGGTGTTACCTAAAGTGAAATTATGTCTGTTTTTGTGTGTGTGTGTGGGGGGGGGGGGTTCTGAAAGATCATGATCTGATAATGTTTGTTGGGTGATTTACAGCCAGGGCCCAATTCTAGCTGTACTGTTTTGGGAAGTCTAGCTGCTGCTGTAGCCCCTCTTTTGTGGGTGAGCACCAGGTCATCTGCATAAAACTCGGACACTCCATTTTGGAGTTGGAGTCCTGTTTCTGTACATTGGTCCAACTGCATTGCTAATTGGTTTATGTAGATAATAAACAGTGTGGGACTCAAATTACAGTCTTGGCAAATGCCTCTCCTCTAAGTAAAAAAATCTATGTGTGTGTCACCATTTTAAAGGCTACACTTGTTTTCTTTGTATAAGGATTTGATAGTGTTGTCACACTATCTCAAGATGAGAATCACATGATGAACCACAATGATTTTAAAATATTGCCTTCTCCAGTGGTTTCAGAAAAATAACTAGTTTGTTTGTTAATAAATAATATGATAATAATAAGCTGCGCCTTGCAGTCATAAAAGTGCGATGGGAAGTGCCAGTCAGTAATATCTTTGAGGGGATCTGTGCGTGCTTTGAGAGCAATGAATTATTCCTTTGGTATAAATCAAAGCTTTCAGAAGTTTAGAAGTATTACACATGACTTTTTTAGCTCTCTTTAAAGCAGCTTTAAAAGTTAATGAGTCATTTGTATCAATGTATAAGACCCTCCTCATGTCTATTCCCAAACTAGGCCAGAAAAGTGACTCTGATGCTCCTTGGTTGTAATGAAGAAAGACAGCTCCCTCTTAAAAATGTGAGACGGTACTCATTTCCCCTGTGTAGAAATTGTGATTATATTTAAAACAGAATACAAATGTGTGACATTGCAGTTTCAGGGAATTTTTATGTATTATTCTACTGAGAATAAGTGAATTAGAGGACTATTATTGGAGAAAACACTGCACACATTCTGGAGACAGATAAAGCATTTTAGTGTAGCCTAAAAGACATATATATTCAGCAAGTAAAACTCAAGAATCCTTGAGGATAAAGTGAAAAATCCTTTTCAATTGGAGAGGTCCATTGATTTAGTGAAATGATGGGGAATAGAGCTTGCTGCACTTCCTACTTAGCTACACCTGGGTTATTAACAACAGGTTAGCCAGGTGGCTGGTTTCACCATGAAACTAAATGCATCACGCTCCACTACACCTAACAAACCCACAAACAAACAGGCTGGAGAATTGAAGTGAACAAAAGCTGTGTTACAGCAGCTGATCATCGTGGGCGCCTTGAAAACAACATAATAATACGCGTACAGCAAAATAATACCGTTACATTTCCAAGTTTGTTTGAGAACATAAACAATCAGCCACAGTGTTTTCAAAGATACAGGTCAGGCTTTGTACACCATTTTTTTTTCCTGTGGACCACCCTGAAATGGAAAGTACTAATTTTAATATGAGGATAATACAATGTGCTGTTTGTTTATATGATTATGTTTGAACTGAACAGTGCAACTGATAGCTTAGCATAGCTAGTCATGGCAGGCCTGTCAAATGTTGGCTGTTACAACAGTGTGCAAGGGTGTGTAGTAAGAGCAAAAGTATGTAAAGAGTTTACACTACACGATTTTAAGTCTGATTAGCCTGATCGGGCTGTGATCAGGGGTAAATCAGCAACCATTCGGTGGTCACAGGTGTTATGTGTGAACTACTCAATGACGCGTCAAAACGGCTCCCTGACACATTGTTGACAGATCGCAGACGCCAGCCAGATATCTGGCATGCAAAATATCTGGAGGAGTGAGCTGACTCCACATTCATGAGCCTTAACAATTTTCCAAAACAAAAGAGCAGAGATGTAAAGAATGGATTAACGTTGGGTTTATCTGCTCTAACATAGCTGCAGTCTGATGAGCAGGCTAATTAGTGTAACTTTACGACCAAGTGTTACTTCCAAGATCAATGAGCATTTCATTTGTGAGGTTAAACAATTACAGCTGGTATTTGGGTTGTATTTCCTGTTTTAGTTTGTTAATCCCTTACTCTTGTGTTGTGTGTTTACTTTGGTATTTTTTCTCTCCTCTTGTTTCTGGTCACTTCCCTTCCTGCTATTGAGTTTTTCCCATTTGTTTATTTGCTTTGCCCTGATAAGTTTTAACTGTACCTTGTTAATCACCGCCCTTTGTGTATTTAACTGCGTATTTCCCAATGCTCGTCCTTGTTCACTGTAAAGCGTCTCTGCCTACTTCCCCTACACGCATGTTGGATTTCTCTGTTTTGTGTCCGGTCTGTTGGATTTATGTTACTTTTGTTCTGGACTGCATACTCAGATTGTTGGACATTTGCCTGCCTTATCACTGTACGCCTGTACCTTTTTCTTGTTCTTTGCAAGTAAACTGAATTTGCTTTGCCTGGTGTCTTGCGTTTGGGTCCTAATTCCCGTGTTTCCTATGTCAGTGCTTGGGCTGACTGTGACAACCCTTTTTTTGGGGGGATTTGGAAAAGTTTACACTTCTATCTATAACATTATTTTCACCCAAGCACATTAGGCCTCATCTTGAAAGGAGTTTCTCTTATAGCATTAAAAAAGTGAAACAACGAATCGAACCCCTGCCTTGCTTATCCAATATTGTAAGCAAATAGCCTATTTTTGTAATATGAGTCTGAGCTTACATTTTTCATACCATACTTTGATAAGTGTAATGATAATAACAGGGCTGACTAGCGCTATACTGTAATTCTACAATGATTAATTTCTTTTAGGATGCTGACTTTCAGCCTGGGACATGTTAGCTTCAGTCTTTGTCTTTTAGCACAATATCATGTGGGTAGCCATAAAGTGTATATTTATCAAATATGCTTGAAGTAGCCTACATATTTAAGACCCTTTCACAGGGTTCCCGTATTAAAGTTGTCTGCTGGAAACATTAAAAAGTCAGCCGGTGACAGTGTTTCCAACCAACTCACGGAGCTAACGTTAGCTTAATTAGTCAGCTAGTTACAACTGATAAAATCTGCTAGGGACAGTTGTCTTTGCAGCAAGCATAATCGATAACTGCTGCTTTTCTCTAAATCTGTCTGAAATTAATGACCTGTTGTTTCAGAAATTACTAAACACGTTGAGTGGTAAATCTGTTAGCATATTTATAGAGTCAACATGGCCTTTTTCCAACAGAGACCTGAGCTTTGATAAGGGCTTTAAAGGTGACCTGATTAGACAACTGGACATTGTTAACAAGGTGTAGATGTGTCCGACCATATTTTGTGTGAATGCATGTTGCACTGCAAACTCACATACCACACATTCCAGGCTTCAAAAATACTTAAGCATACACACCCTGTGGCCGATTCTTGCCCTGTAAAAGAAAAATAATTTTTTCCACTAAGTCTTACAAAGCAGGGTGACTTGTTAGAGGTCAGAGTCTCCACCTGCGATTAAAGAAAAGGAGGAGAAACTCAGGAAAACATCTAACCTCTGGGGCCATGAAGATCCACAGCAAATTGAATACAAATCTGGGTATAATCATTCTATATACCTGGGAGGTGATTAAAATGTTTGTCAAAGAAAAGTCACAGTAGAGGTGAAATAAGAAGTGTTGGCTGATATTCTGATTCAAAATGATTTTGAGGCACAGAAAATTCCTCCAAAGATCTTGGTTTTGGCACTGCTCCTGGACACAGCTTTAAATTGATTCATTGCGTTCATTCTGTCTTTATTTCAAAGGTTAAAAATATCTAATAACAAATGTGTTTGTAGCTGAAGGGGAAAAAAGATATGCCAGGAAAAGCTAAGGAACAGAAAGTTCAACATTCTGAAGAACATTTGACATGCAATATTATAGTAACGTGACAATGACAAAACCCTGTTTCATTTACGAGATGCTCAAGGCAGGTTAATAATAAGCGCCTGTGTGTTTACTGAATAAGACTGATTTAGGCTACTTTTCATAAATGGAAATTGAAAGAAACGGAAGTGGTGGGTAATTATTGGCCCGGAATGGTTTGACATTCCTGCAGCTGCATCCTAATATGACATGTAACGAAACTGTAATTTAAAACTGAAACCTGAACTTCTGAGAGAGCAAAGCAGTTTTAGTTAATTTAGTTTATTCATACTTTGTTAATGTTTTTTTTATCTCAAATGTATTATTTATGTGTCGATTTAGTTGTGTTTACTTTCGTCTAATGTTTTATCTTTACACTATCCACATAGTTACGGTGGCTACAACTTCCGTGGTAGCTCATGCACTGTGCAGCACATTGTGCCAATTAAACAGATAGACTAGTACCAACTCAAGCGATGACTCCCTGGTGATAAGAATAACAGTGATGTATTTATTCTTTATGCAAGCATGCAAGCAATATGTCATCTGCCCAGTGTCATACAAAGCAAAGTGAAACTCCCACTACCCAGACTGTCAATGTAGGCAGTCAACGCTGTTGCAATGGCAACTAATGTCACAGTGACATGATACTAAGATACTTCACAACTTATGGGCTTCTGGCCTCAATGAGAGTGGAAAAAATTAAATACACACAGGCTGAGGCAGAGAAAAGAAAAAGCTAAGTCTCTTGTAATATCATCAGAGAGAGGTACTCAATTACAGACCTACAAGCCTTCTTTTTACAACTTTAATCACCATCAAGAGTTGAAAAAGAAATTATTTCAGGGCATTTTCGAGCTATGTGGTGAACAAGTGTAACGACAATAATAGAATGGTACAAGACTTACTAACAAAAAGCTTTGGGGAGCTTTTTAAAAAAACTTTAACTATGATGTTCTTCTGAGATGAAATCAATTTCATTTAGAGAATATTACTATACATATGGCAATGATTCATTAAAGTACAGTATAATCTGTGTCTAATTATTCTCTAGCTAAGGGAGAGAAGTGGAGGATAGCAGACATAACAGCATGTGTTTTTCCCCATCAGTAATGTGGCAATAAAATAAATGACTGTTCAGCAAGCATACACAAAAATGTATATATTCACAAACAGCTGTGAAATGCCACTTTAATGTATGTTTGCCAGCTGTGGTTGTAATCACTCTTAATACCCATCCACGATGACTAGCCCACATATGCAATGTTCACAGGTCAAAAATTTAATTCTATTGAAAGTTCCTCCCTTAAAGACTGATTCACACAGTCTTTAAGGAAGGTAAACATATAAAGCAAATTCATAAAAACTTGCACAGACAACTTTAAACACAGATTTTTTTATTTTGTTTCAGAGATACAAATATATATCTATATATGTATGTATAATGTACACACACACACACACACACACAC
>JAPMOB010230962.1:0-12519 GCA_029875015.1 Lepomis gibbosus
TTGTTCCGAAACAAAGGGGCGTTTCCCTTTTGGCCCGGTTCGATTGGTGATATGTGAACACAACAATCGCACTCTGAATCGGAACAAAACAACCGAGCCGAGACCGCCTAGAAGAGGTGGAGCGGTTCGTTTGCAGTGAGAACACAGCCAACCCACGAACCGGAACAAATCAATGTGTTGCCTGGCAACCGATGCTAAAAGATCGCTTTTCAACAACTTCGGCAGCGTATTTTGCTGCGTTATGTTGTTGTGGTTGTATTATGCAGGCCTGCTGCTGTCGGAGTTTTTTAACTTCCTGCGGCGCTGCTCGACGGAGCGTTCACAACCCCTCTCTTTCATTTTATCACTGACCCTCTTGTAGATTTCCGACCAAACATCCATTTCACCTTTTTGCAATGCAAAGTCCACTGTTGTCATGGAGATGTCCCCCAATGGAATGCACGACCTGCACGCATGAGGTAGTGATGTAATGGCGTAAGGAAAGCCCTGGAAGGGTGAGCGATTTGGACCGCTTTACAACAGTGCGGTGTGAACACGAGTGACGTAATTAATTGATTCGGAACAAAGTATTCTGTTTTGGATCTGTTCCGGAACCAAACATATTGATCCAGGTGTGAAAGCACCCTAAGTCAATAAAGGAGAGGGAAAAGCCAAAAACCATAATACCACTATACTTTAAAGTAAAGTGGCCGTGCTGCTTACTGTGTGCTCTGACAGCCGGACAGATCCAGATTCTCTAGTCATGATTGTTTTTTTTTAGTTCTGGTATGAATTTTAAATTTAATATATAAAATCAATATTCACAATTAAGTATTTTTATTTTGATAATCCAGCGTGACAGCTTACCTGCCGATGGGGCAAAAGTGCACGCTGCCTCTTAAACAGTGTAAAACTCTGTGATGAGATGGAAATACAAAAAATGTGCCCAAGACGTCATTCTTTCACTTGGCGTGTACCACTGTGATGTACATACCCGCTCTCCCCTACTCATGTTGCAGTTAAATGTTACATCTCATGTTTCTGGATTGATATTCCTGCTGCATTAAAGTGTGTGTTGCATTTTACTGCTGTAGATGTTTTAACTCCTTTACATCCTGCTGGGTAGTTTAACCTGCAGCAGTGCATCATGGTCTATAAGTTTGTAGCGTGGCTGTCCTGTAAGATCAGCGCACCTGTGAAGCTGTGACAGACGTCCTGTTGTCCTGAGTCCACCTGCGTCTGAGATGTCGTGACGTTGGTTCACAGACGGAGGAAGTGAGATCGAATTGTGGTTTCAGAGGAAAATTATTTTCTTATGTTTTGCATATGTATCATCGAAGAGGACGCCGCTGCGGCGGACGAGGTCTCGCCCTCAGCAGCCACACCGGCACACATGGTCAGATATCAGGTCATGTTCAGGTTTACGCTGGGAAACACCTCCTCTGTTGTCATATGACTCGAGTACTTTGAAGTACTCCGCAGTATTTTAAGCAAATCTTTACATGTAAATGCAGCAGCAGTGACGTTTGGAGGCTGACATGTTAAAATAATACATAAAGTTTGGACAGTCAGACATAAAAGGATCGCAGTTTGACTAAATCCTAACTCAAGGTCCACTTACTTTGCTTTTTCAAGAGCTTTCAACCGCGTCACATCGTCTTCGGCAGGTTGGGGGTTTTGCTCTGTTGACATGCGAGTTCAGATGCTGTTGAACTTCTGGTTCAACTCGAGCATGAAAGTTCACGACCTTGGAAATCTTGGAAATGAAAGTTTAATAAATTGCCTCAGGCTTCAGCCGTGTAGCTTCTTTCTTCACACAGCACAAGGTCGAAATGACAGCTGGTGGTCTCTTGGGTTGTTTATATACCTACACGTTTACACCATTCTGCAGTGCATTGTTTGAATTTGCATCTGGCGAGAATGTAAACAGCAGCAACCAGACAATGATCTGGTTTCACCGTCACTTTAAACAGTCTGACATTTGAGAAACGAGAGTCTGTCTTTACTGAGTTTGAGCACCAAGCGTCATCGATGGAAACACAGAATCCACAGTCCACCTCCTCTCCTCTTGCCGGAGGATCAGGATTAAGTCAAATATGGCTCATATGCCGGTTCTTTCCTCGGTGGTGCCCGGTCTGTTTGTTTGGGCCGGGTGCTGCTCTTTAATCCTAAAACCCAGTTTTCCTTTTCCAACGACTGTATTTCTGTCAGAGGAAACACCGGTTTCAGGAATAAAGCCGGAATAACGGGACGTTTGAAGGAGCCACCGGCTGCATCTACACACGCTGCCAGTTACCATTTCAATCCTGAAGGAAATGTGTTTTGCAGAGAGGCTTTAAACACACAGGTCATAAACACCAGTGACACTGTGGCATTGGGCTCTGTGATGGAACTGCACATATGGGAGTGGTCTTTTATTGTGGCCAGCCCGAGGCCTTTTATTGTTGCCAGCCCGAGGCCTTTTATTGTGGCCAGCCCGAGGCCTTTTATTGTGGCCAGCCCGAGGCCTTTTATTGTGGCCAGCCTGAGGCACACCTGTGCAATCCCCATGCTGTCTGATCAGCATCTTGATATGCCACACCTGTGAGGTGGCTGGATTATCTCGGCAGAGGAGAAGTGCTCACTGACACAGATTTTGACAGATTTGTGAACAATATTTGAGAGAAACAGGCCTTCAGTGTAATATGTAAAAATACAAGAAGATTGCCAAGAAGAAGGCGACCGAAAGCACAGTAGCAGACCCGATCAGACTAAATGGATGGATCAGTTTTAGCGGTGCTAGTCCCGTGAGCCTGTGGTTGGCAGTCTCAGGTGCTCCATCACTTCAGCAGACTTCAGGATCAGACTTTTCTCTGTGCGTCTTCACCTTCTCACTGTTTGAACATGGATGCAGCTCCGTGACGAAGCTCTTTCTCTTTAATTTAAAAGGACTGGAAAAACTAAAGAGTTGTTTTCATTAGCGCTGAAGACGCCGCGTTCTCCGCCGGCTCTCTGAAGACCTTGTTGGACGTCGACCCGAGTCGTCCTCTCACATAACTGCTGACCTGATGGTTGAAGTTTAACAAGGAGTGAGAACACAAAGCGTTCAGTAAACAGTCTGCGTCTCCCTGAGGCGCCGCCTGATTTAATCAGCCTCCTTTGAGACGGAACAAACGTCCCTCTCCATGGACACCAGGAGGAGGAGGAGGAGTACCTGCTGTCAGACGGAGGGAGGGAGACCGGGCCTACATGTGTGTCACTTTGGCAGCTGTGGTTCATTTTCCACTTTTGTTCCCTCAGCTTGTCACAAACATGTCTGCACAGGCGGAGTCGGCTACCTGCTGAGATCCTCCTGACGAGGATCTGTGTGTCGGCTGCTAAACACTGCTGCGACTAAATACTTACTATAAACTGTATTTATGTGATTTGTGGTGCCCTCTGGTCTCTTCGGTCTTTGTTATGACAACACAAACCATGAGATTTGCATGAGGTCCTGACGCTGAGCCTGCAGCGTCATAATGTGCCCGAGGTCTTTTTCATCGTTGGATATTTGGAGGTCAGCGTGCCTGAATATTGAAATCAGTTTCCGTTCAGGGAATGAAGCAGAACATTAGTCCCCAGCTTGCATCTCCAGGATGCAAAGGGTAAAAGAAATTGTGGAATGATGAAGATCCTTTGCAGATTAGTTACTTGTGGTCCCTACTTTTTTATCTGTGCTGGACTACGGTGATTTGTTTCATAAGCTTACCTCTGCACAGCTTAAAGCTCTGACTCACCACTGTGAGTTATCCTCTCAGGTAGGATGGCCTGCTCTGTCTTTGGTACATATATAAATATAAATATATATATATAAAAGCAGGTCTTGGCCTACTGCCATCCTGCCTATGTGTTCTTATCACGCAGAAAAGTACTGCTAAAGGACATAAAGGACTTCTTTATGCTCGCTGCACCCTCAGCTTGGAAAACGTTGCTTGAAAGTCAATGAATTAATCTTGTTACATGCTTTTAAATCCAAAATGAAAGAATTAGAGGCAGACTCCTTTATATGTAAATGTTTTTAAATTGTGAAGATGACTCAAAATGACTCTTCTGTCTTTTTTATTTTATATGTGCTGCTGCCTGTCTTGACCAGCTCACCCTTTCACACGAGCTTAAAAGGTTATAATAATTCTGAGTGATCTAAAGCGATCATCTGATCTCCTGCGCCTCGTCACAGCCAGCTGCTGCTTCTCTCTCTGTGTAAATAAAATACCTTGCTGGCCGCTGTATGTACAGATGTTATGTATACTGTGTATCCTGAACAGCTGTTAAACCAGTAAGAGCTGCAAAAACGCATAAATAAATAAATAACTGCAAATACTAAGTTTTATGTAACACTGCGTGTTAGAAAAGGATTCAGACCCTTTTACAAAGTACTAAACTAAAAATGCTGCTAATAAAAGAAAAATGTGTTAAAAAATGTAAGTACATTACGAGCTAAATACTTTCCTAAAGTTTAAAAAGAGAGAGAGCTCTTTTCCTCGGATCCATTTCAGAATAAAGCCGATCATGTGGAGTCGAGTCCTCGGAGGAAACCAGGTTGCTGCTGACTCGCCTCGTGGGGGTTTCTGACCTCTGACTGTGAGCAAAAACTGCGTTTCCGCCCTGAATTCAGGAGACGAGGAGCACAAACACTTTGATGCGAGCAGCCTCTTTCCATGCCGTCGTCATGGCAACAGAGGAGAGAGAATATCTTCGCCGCTGCCATGTGGGGCGTTCAGCACGTGTTCGATCCAAGTGTTGGGGGGCGGGGTCTCTGCAGCTCATCGAGTCCCTTCGACCAATTGGAGCTCTCCCTCATCTGACACCTGACTGACAGACTGTAGTACCAATGCAGTACAAGTACTCGTCTTTGTACTGAGAGGGCTCCCTGTACTCACAGAGCGCAGTACTGGTCTCAATCCAGAACCAAACCCACATCCAGAACCTCAGTGATACATCTATAACTCAACCCCAGTATTTACTCTAATAATGCAAGTTCCAGCTGTAGCACCAGTTCCAGTGTCAACTCTAATATAATAATAATAATAATAATAATATAGAGATTTAATAGCAGCTTTCATACACAAAATACAGATTAAACTGCTCAAAAAGTTTTTATTTAAATGAGACAACAATTAATCAAATAAATTTAAAAGGAGGAAAATAATAAATGGTTAAAAAATGTAAAATAAATACAGTAAAACAGAATAAAGAATTAAATTAAATCTGAATCAGAAACTCTTTATTTGCCAAATGTACACAGGATTTTGTGTCTTGGAGATAAAAAATAAAGTGGCAGGATAAAGTTAAAGTAAAAGAAGAAACTTAAATCTATAAAAGTCAAGTAACTGAATATATATGCAACTTTAAGAATAATATATCACACTGCTGCCTATTACACAGACTCTCGAACACTGTGTGGACGTGTGTGTTTAACTGTTATATTCATTATTGATTAATCTGATTATTTTCATCAGTTAGTCCACAAAATGTCCAAAAAAGCTGAGGTTAACTCGTCCAAACTGCTCGTTCTGACCGACCAACAGCCCAAAACCTTAAGTTTTAGAAACTAACATTTTACGCAGGAGGAATGGAGACACGCTCTGATTGTCGTGCGTTTCGGACTTAAACGTCACTTCCTGTGTCCCTCGGGTGGCGCTAGACAACACGCACTAATTATGTGTTGTGCAGCAGTAGGTGACGTGTGGAGCACGCTGTGAAAATCTCATGTAAAGCAAATGATTTTTGTCAGAAAGGGCTTACTTCCTGTTACCAGTGGGTGGCGCTATGAGGTTGAGTGAACTTTGACCTGTAGATGTGTTCAGGGCGTGACCCGAATCAAATATGTGAAATTTAGTAGAGATATGAGAAAATACAGCAAAGTTGATACAACTTCCTGTGTCATGGCGAAGCATCGAACTTTAACGACACGCCGTTATTCATAAAACTCATGAAGATTCAGAACACAGCATCTTCAATGTCTTAAGGCTCTTCTGAGACTGTTTTGAAGCGGGACTCTAATCCTACAGTTTGGTGCAGATCTGAGCATGCACACTCAACTTCCTGTTTCACGGCGAATCACTAATTTTGGACGCCACGGATACGCCCATTGACGAAAACTCACAGATAGCACAAATTTTCATCGTCAATGCCTTTAGAAGGCACAGCAGAAATTTGAAGTCGATCCGACTGAATCCCTAGGAGGAGTTAGTTAAAGTACGGAGTGTGTAAACGGTGAAAAATGGGTGAAAATCACACTTTCAATTCAAAATGGCCGACTCCCTGTTGAGTTTAGGGTTCTTGAGGCTCTTTTGTGCATCTTGGTATGATAACAGAAAATTTTGTGCACGTAGGTTGAAGTAGACCCGGAAGCTAATTTTTTTCAAGGTGGCGCTATGGAGCCATTTGGCCACGCCCACGTGCAAGACCCTTAAAATACGTAATTTTTCGCCACGCCTGACGTGTGTGCAAAGTTTTCTGGAACTTTTAGGCCATCAAAAGTGCATTTGGGAGAAAGAAGAAAAATGATCCTTACAGTTTCCGTAGGTTTCTGTCATGTTTCATTAATTCATTAATTAAATCTCTGAATTTAAATTAATGTCTCAGTCTGGTTCAGCGAAGAGAGGCATGTGCGCGTCTGTGTTTATGTGTGTGAATATACTCTATATATAATTTAACTTTTTACTTCAGTTAAAAACATCCTGAGATTTTGTTAAATGAACCAACTAAACGCGTCAGAGCTGTTTGAGGAGGCAGGTTTACACCTTTTTAAATAAATAAGTAAAACAGCATCTCTAGTTCCATCTGCAGCTGTGACACCGACACCAGTTTAGTACTCATCATTTAAGAGCCTTCATGCCACTTTATACTTCTACTGCACTTTTTACAGCTGGAGTTACTCGTTTTATTCATATTTATATATTTTTATATATAAATGATTCTTCTTTGTTATAAGTTAAACTTCCCAACACTTTACAGAAGTGCAGCTGAAACGATTAGTCCATTAATCACCTGATGGACAGAAACATTTGATGGTTTCAGCTTCTCTTTCTCGTGTGAAGATTTGCTGCTTTTCCTCTGAATGACTGTAATGACTTTAATGTTTGTTGCCGTTGAGGTTTGGACTTGTTGTGATGTGTGAAGGCGTCGCTTTGGTCTTCCCGTCTCACCACCACGTGTTCACTTTATCTCCCTGGATGTTGGTCACACCTCCTATATTTAGAGCTCGCTATCTGATGCTGCGTCCCTCCTCCTTCCTTTCGCCCCTCAGCCTCCTCCTCAATCCTTCGGTTCAGCCTGTGTTAATGTGACGGACCTCTGTGGAACCGGGGTGAACAATAAATCCGTTCGTTGTCGTTTTAACGTTGCTGTTCTGACCTTCCAGGCCAGTCACGATGATGTCGGAGACTTTAGAGCAGAGTGACGACGTCCTGCCCCTCCATGAGGTGGAGCCCCACAGGGAGGAGGACGGACACTGCCCCCTGCCCTTCAGGTCAGTAACTGCAGTTTAGCTACAGACAGAGTGACGTGGCCTTTTTATTTGCAGGATAATGAACATTTTCTGTCTGTGAGAGAGAGTGAAATGGCCGCCTGACAATCCTTTTCAAATTAAAAATGTTTGAGCTTTTTGTCTGTCCACGGGACAGAAATCAGTTGATTATAAAACACGTATTTCCATTTACTCATTTGGCTTTTATCCAAAGCAACTTACATTTTAGAAACAACAAACGGGCATCAGGAAAATAAGGGATCTACAAATACAATAGACCAGTGGCTCTTAACCTGGTCCCAGGGGGGTCGTGAGACTTCTTCTGTAGACACAAAAATAACTTTAAAATAACTAGACGGACTGTAGTTGTGAATGGAATCACTTTGGGTGGACACTGTAAATATTTTGCGCTGTTTAATCCAGCAGGTGGCGCTGATGCCAACCGCTATAATGCGACAAAGAAGAATCAGACGGAAAGCGCTTTGCAAGTTCAAACAAGCGAGGCGCACAGCAATGGGTTTTTTGGTTGAATTTGGCTGCGTTTTTTTATGTTGCTAGGCAACCACTGAATCAGCTGTCCTGTCAATCTAATCAAGGATTACAGCGCCGGCGATCTGTAATCTTTGGTTTGCTGCTCATTAATAACTGTCATATTAGCAGAAACTTGATCATACTTCACAGGTCTGAGTCTTTTGTTGCTAAAAAACATCTGCTTTAATAAAAGAGACAAACGCAGAGCGCCTGCTTCGGCTCTGTTTGAGGGCGAGAGCCGTAAAAATATGCAGGAGACGGGGGAACTGAGATCCGTGTGGAAACATGAGACCCTCAGAAAGAGGAGACACCGCTGGTATCTCCACCAGCTGGTCCAGGAGCTTCGTCTTAATGATGGTCGGTTCAAGGTGTATTTTAGGATAAGTCGCAGACTGTTGCAGTCTCTGGACAATCCAAGCAACTGTAAACTTCAGTCAGCACAACTTAGGGCCCGTCTCTACGTTCACTAGATCGGACAATGGGAAAGAACGCAAATGACATCGGGCACGAGTTGAATTTTGAACTCCTTCAAAAACGCAAGGCGCAGCTGCCAGACAGGTTAAGAACCACTACAATAGACACTAGTAAGAGCTGTTAACTCATACGGCATTAATGGGATAAATACCTAGGAAAGGAAGTAAGAGTTAACGAATAGTGTAATCAATAGTAAAGGAGACAGAAGAAGAAGAAGAGCACAGGAAGTGCATGTCAGAGGTTAGAGGTGTTATCTCTGCAGAGTTTTCAGGAGCTTCTTGCAGTCAGAGAGGGACGCCCCTGCTCTGATGGCGTGCGGTAGCTCGTTCCACCATCGTGGTGTCACAGATGAGAACAGGGTCTGAGGTCTCTTTGTGTGAAGGGCTGGCAGAGCCAGGCGGCGTTCACTGGAGGAGCGCAGCGGCCCAGAAGGAAGTTTGTATTATGGAGTTTAGGTAGATGGTGCAGACCCGGTGGTCACTCTGTATGCAGCATGAGGGACTTGGATCTGATTCTAGAGGCCCCAAGGAGCCAGTGGAGGTCACTGAGTAATGGAGGGACATGAGTCCTTCTGGGCTGATCAGAAACCAGAACCTGCTGAGCTCTGAACCATTTGTAGGGGTTTCACCGCACAAGCTGAAAGTCCTGCTAGGAGGGCAGAGAGATAATCATGGCCTGGACCAGAAGCTGGGTGGCGTATTGAGTGAGGTAGGGCCTGATTTTTCTGATTTTGTATAGAGCAAAGCGGGACGACTGAGAGACGGCAGCAACTTGAGAAGGACAGCTGGTCATCAGTCATGAAGTTTCTCACCACCCTGGTTGGAGTGATGTTTGAGGAGCCAGTTTGATGTTATGGTGGAGATTGCTTGGCTGGAATGACCAAGAGTTCAGTCTTAGAGAGGTTTAGTTGAAGGTGGCGAGCCTTCATCCATGCAGATTTGTCCAAGAGACAGTCTGTGATCCACATCGAGACGGTGGGGGCGTCTGGCGGGATGGATAGGTAGAGTTGCGTATCGTCTGCGTAGCAGCGGTGGGAGAGGCCGTGCGAGTGTAAACTGAGAAGAGAAACGGCCTGAGAACCGAGCATAGAACAAATTTTAGTAAAATATATTGCTAAAGCAGCATGAAAAATGAACATTGTTCTTGCTTCTGTTTGCGTTTTGGAACTGCAGTTCCCATGCTGCTTTGGGGGATTTAAACAGGAAGTGTAATGTTGCAATTCATCCAGTGAGGTAAGCTGTGGGTTACAACTGGAGCCACATTTTTTTTAGCCTTTTTTTTAACGTTTTTTTTACCCAAAGACATGACTGTAACTATTAATCAATTATCAAAATAGCTGTCAATTAATTTTCTTTGAATCGACTAATCGTTGCAACTCTAACATTTAGTCAAACTGTCTTCATTTAAAATAGCTGAATTTGATTTTAGCCACTCCCGTTAGCCGCTCCTGTTAGCTGTTAGCATGAATGTACAGACAGCTATCACAAGATAACTGTGACGCTGGAGAAACCTCGAAGATTCTCAGGCAAGTTCTGCAGCGTCTGTTTTCTGTAAGTGGATTAATGGACATTACTTCAAAAATGAACGTCAGCGAGAAGTCACGCATGAATCTAAAGATATGTGTGCATCAGGTGTTATGACTCAGAGAAGTAGGAGTGTGATTTCTGATCAAAAAAACCTGCTGCTTTCAAAGCAGCTTAATCAGCTCCATGATCTGTGTGTCGCAGTCAAATCAGCCTAACTACAATAACACCTGAAAGCACCTGTCGCCACCACACACACTGTCTTTTTATTATCTGTTTGTTGTTGTTGTTGGCAGCTACACTTCTCTTATGCATTTGCACATGAGGAGTGAACATGGCAGGAGCAAACACAGCCAGGCGCCGTCTGGTGTACGGCTCGCCACAGATGTTGTGTCTAAAGACAGACTTTGGATTATTAAATACTTCCTGGCGCGTGTGGATGTTGTTAACAACTGATCTGAGGAAGCGGGAGTGATCAGCTGCTGGACGTGGAGGCGGCTCACAGCTGGAGTACAAAATGACTCCAGATGTTGTGGACAGACCACATTAAAGGGGTCGACCCACGTGTTGACGTGAGAACGGCCGCCGGAGACTCGATCACACACGATAACAAGTGTGAACGAGCGTCGTGATTCCAGATTCCCTCCTCCTCATAATCAACCAGCTCCCTCATTAGTGCTGACAAAGTGTGTGTGTGTGTGTGTGTGTGTGTGTTTGGCAGGCGATGAAAGCTGAGGAGACGTGCAGGACGGACAATACACCGAGAGGGAAAGCCTCGCTGTCTCTCTCGCTGCTCTGTTATTCCTGTCACGTACAGAACAAGCAGCAGGAGAAGCTGCAGAATCAGAGGCCGTGTGAATGTGTTCGCCTGCAGCACGTGCACTCAGCTCACGTTTCCAGGCAGCAGAGCTCGGAGGGAGAGACAGAGGGGCCACCAAAGGACGAGGCAAACTCCTGATAGATGACGTCTGAAATTAGACTTCTGGGAGGGATAAACCTAAGAAAATATAAACATCATGTTGCCGACATTTTTAAAGTCATTATGTACGCAGGGCCGGGCGATAAATCAATAATGATTGTTAGAGCCATTAAGAGAACTTCATATTCATAAGATATACTAATTTTCCTTTATGTGTTTCACTTGGTAATAATAACATCCTTTGTGTGGCAAAGGATTTGTTTAAAAGCATTATCTGGAGGTGCGTGCAAAACTCGGCAGAACACCGGATATTCCCATAACGTGCAGAGACGTGGCTGCTAAGAGTTTGCCTGCTTGAAACACATTCCTGAGGACGTCTCTCCATCTTTCTAGGATCCTCAGGTTCATGCGACTGGTTTTGTTTCTGGTTTGGAACCCAGACCTCTTGTTTATTACAGCCATGTGTAACGTCAACTACTGACGTAACGCCGCTCGCCGTCGCCTGGTTTATTCGCTCCAAACCAGCTGATGGAAACGCACAGATTTCACTTTTTTCTTTTTCCTTTTTGCAACATTTCAAAAGTACGCTTAAAATTTGCATGATAATTATATGGAAACATGGATTATGTAAATCCTTAGTCGGGGACAGTCCTAGTGACTTCACGCCATCTTGACGTCGACTGCGAGTCCAAAACAAAGCACCGTTCACTTGAATTGAACCTGCTCCGTCAGACTGAATGTTTGGTTTGCACACAGGTGTAAGACGAGCGGTTCACGTATGACTTTAGCATAAACCGTGTGAACGTATTGTCCCGGGCGCACGGCTGGAGTACAGGTGAATCCACGTGCTGAGTCAACGTGCTTGTTGACGCAGGACGGCTGCCAGAGACTCGGTTATTCACCATAACAATTTCGGTGAACAAGCAATGCTAATGAGCTAAGTGGCCGTTGGAAAACGCCGGCCAGCCAGTTCACGGTCAGCGGTCATATTTCACGCGTCACTCTGTAGTGTGACCGCCAACAGAGTGAAAAAGGCGCCAGATGTGATCCTGCAGTAATAACAAGCCGACCAGACAAAGTGCAGTTATGGATCTCTGCACGTTCGTTTAGGGACAAAATAACTGTTGGCGTTGCCAAGACCGGAAACCCACGCAGACACGGGGTGAACATGCAAACTCCACACAGAAAGGCTAGGACGACCGGGGTTTGAACCCACAACCTTTTTGCTGTGAGGCCACAGTGCTATCCACTGGACCACCGTACCTCCCAAGTTTACACAACTTACATCCTCACCGGTAAACAGGTCAGTGGCGTCGGACGATGCGCCTCGTTTCCTGTGAATCGCTCGTGCTTTTAGAGACAACTTGGATCCCTTGAGTGACCAATAACAATGAAAACTACTCTGCTGTGTACAGAGTGCAAAAATATGAAGCAGCTGAATAATTACTCCACATAAATATGATCAGATATGGAGTGTGATAGCGGTGACCCCTGTTCGACAGGCAAACAACAGATTTCAGTGTGAACTCGGCCTCTTTCTCTGCTCCAGTTTTCCCATTCAGGCCGGAGCTGCTTGCATAATTAGTTCTTTTTATGTGTGTGTG
>JAPMOB010230962.1:12588-29592 GCA_029875015.1 Lepomis gibbosus
CTCCCAGTAGACAATCACTCCTTTCACACTCACACACTCTGAACCCCGTGCAGTGGAGCAAACTAACACCAGCAGTGGCTGATGGGAAATTAACTTTAACATTTCCAGTTAATTTTATACTATTAATACTAAAACACACGCTGGTCTCTGGTGATTGGCCGGCTGCTGTAATGTGCCGTCCTGTGTTTGTCCTGTGTTTTTATTTTTTGCATACTTACTTCACGTGGATTTGCTTTCATTTCCATGAACCCTGACGCAAATAAGTGCGTGCGCTTCACTGAAAAACAAGGCGTCTTGGAATTTGTTAAATCAGCCGACCTCGAAGCTGTTAGAGGAGAAAAGGAGGATTAACACCTTGTGTCTGCGTCACTGCATCAAAGGGGGAAGCACGGCTCGCCTCCAGTTTTCACAAACGTTTAACGTGACAGATTCTTTTTGTTTTTGGTCAAATAAATGTATAGTGGAGTCAACAGTACAATATGACTGATGCAGCGACATTACTGAACAGAAAGAAGGCCGGCTCGCCGTCTGTCCTGCGTCCTTTCAGCTCTTTTAGCTCAACCAGTAAAAGCCAGTCTGATATTTACTGATGCTCGGCCTCTTTTTCTCCTCCTTGCTTCCTACCCGTCCTCTTCGCCCTCATCGCAGCCTCTGCCATGATGCCCTGCCTGGGATTTCAATCTTGCATAGAGCCATAACCGAGTGATTCGGGCAAGTAACGATGACAGAGACACGATGTCCCATAAAATGACTGCATAATATTAGTTTTAACAGACATTTACACAAATGAAAGTGTGAGATTGTTACTTTAAGTTCAGTACTTGAAGTGGTGAATATACGTGTTGTGTGTCTGGACTGAACTGAAGCAGCTGGTGGATTGTGAAAGTGTCTGCTGTCGCTCTCAGAGCAGCTTCATGCTTAATTTAAAAGTTTATCTGCAGTCTGACTGTTAGGCAAAATATCAGCGATCACGTTTACATCCTCGCAGCCACGTGGCTCCCGATAACACGAGGAAACAGTGTGATTAAGCCTTTTGCATGATGGAAAGATAGTTATGCAGGTTTACTGTCACAATATAACAAGTTATAGAGTGAAATTGAGTTTCCCTTCTTCTACATAGCAGATAATATATATCAAAACAGAATAAATTATAAAATTATCAGGTTGGTGAGAAAGAGAAGAGCAACAACAGCTTGTTTCATACACATTGTGTGTGTGTATATATATATATATATATATATGTGTATATATATATATATATATATATATATGTATATATATGTACAATGTGTGGTTAATTCAGGACACAATTTAAACAGGATTTAAAAATTGGTTGTCTCACCCTCTGTTCATATTTTTTCTGAAATAAGGAGCCATGGTGGTCCACTGGAAAGGGAGGGACTCTCTGTTCACACGTTGCTAAATCCTTATTGGTCTGAGCCATTTTAAAACTGTGAGAAATACTGTCTTGTGTAAATTAAGCAAATCTGTTCCAATTTTGGGAGAAAAGTTGTGAAGCACCTTCGTCCTCTTCTCTGTCTGAAACAAACCCAACTTTCTAACTTCCACCGTCCACTAAGATAAACGTGTATTTCCCAGCATGCTGCTGTGACGGATCCACTAACACTAGAGGAGTCCGTTTCTGTGATAATGAGAGTAAAAAATCTAAAACGGTGTTGGAGGACTGTCGTCTGTCTTTGACCCAGACTGAAACCTCTGGATGGATTGTGATGAAACATGTTGCCCTCAGCAGGAACGACTCCATCATCAGAACTGATGAGATTCTTATCAGCCTCAGCTGCACGCTGTGTTTACTGCTAATCAGCTAATGTTAGCATGCTAACACACTGAACCAAGATGGGGAACATTAAAGCTGCCAAACATCAGCACGTCGGCTGCAGACTCTCGGCCTGGTTAACTAAGTTACAGACCGAAGCTCGGTGAACCACAGCGTCCTCCTGGTTCACTTTAATCCACAGAGTAAGAATGTTTTCTCACAGCTCACAGCAGGAAATGCTTCACGCTTGACTTCCTGTTTGCATCAGTTATTCTGCTGCATCACTTCTGTCTCTCTGTGTTCTTCCATCGACACCCTTCAGGCTCCGCAGGGCCAAACTTCTCTGAGGAAGTGATGTGCAGAATTGAGAGACGTGTCTCTTAACACACCCAAGGCTCCTGCATGTATTTTGTGTTGTTCTTACACATATTTACTCTGTTTACTTGTAATCTACTACGTTATTTTCTCTATTAGGCAAAAAAAAACCTAAAATGTTTCTGCGGAGGCACTTTAATTAAATAATTAATGAGTTCTTAAAAAGTGAGAACGCTCGATACTCAGCACTAAATCTTCTCTGCTCAGAGATTAGTACATTTACTAATTAGAGGTACTTGTACTTTGAGTATTTTCTTTTGATGCTTCTGCTCCATCTCAGAGGGAGGGAGACTTCACTACATTTATCTGACAGCTTCAGTTACTTTACAAAGTCAGATTTTTACACACAGAACGCATGAAGAGTTTATAAATTTGAAAAAATACCATGAAAAGAAAATACTCAAAGTACAAGTTCCTGAAATGTGTATTTGTGTACAGAACCTGAGTAAATGTGATAAATACTAGATCACAGGGGACATTTTTCTGCATTAAGTACTTTTACTTTTAATTATATTTCCATACTTTTACTTAAGAAAAATTTTTAATGCGGGACTTTTACTTGTACTTGGAACAGAGTACTTTTACAGTGAAGTATTTGTACTTTTACTTAAGTAGAGGGTCTGAATACTTCATGCACCACTTCATGCTGGTCTCTGCAGAAACTGCAGTTTTTGTTTGTTCTGACAGGATGTGATGTGATGTGTGTCCTGCAGGCTGCAGCTGATCGACGACCTGTCCTACGAAGACGTGAAGAAGTGTTACAGAGGATCGGTGAGTCCTTCGCTCTGCGACGCAAACGCTCGGCAAAACAATGTGAACTGACCTAAAAACGACGACACGTCAACACCGCTGAGCGCTCGGCTCGCCACACCTACAGATGCATGTGGCCGATACAGACCACACACACACACACACACACACACACACACACACACTAACAGCTCTGTGGTGGTTTCCAGATGACAACAGGCCAGCAGGAGTCCTTTCAGATCTTTTTTTAAGTCTCTGCAGAAGTTTCCGGCGTCTGTCTCGTCTCCTTGGAAACGCTGGCAGGGTGTGTGTGGGATGTGTTTCAGCAGACAGAAAGTTCTACCTTCAGATAATAACATCAACCAGGCGGGAATCGCAGTTTGTGTGTCATTTATGTTAGCGTCTCTCCTCCTTATTGTGTTTGTGTGTATGCATATATATATATATATATATATATATATATATATACACACACCCTACCATTCAAAAGTTGCAGCATGTTTGTATTTATTATGTAAATCTAAGTATTAATTAAATGAAAGTGAACCAAAGTCAGCAGCAAACTGCCAAAGTTAAAAACGTTTACGTCACCAAACAGACATTTTCAGATCTAAAATTAACAATTAAATAAAGAAGTTCTGTTCATTATTTCACTGTGGGATCAACCGATGACCAGCTGCTCTTCCTTCCTTCTTTAATATTATATATGATCCTTGTCTCAGATTTTAATATTTTATGACCTTGAATCTGATTATTTGTAAATTGTTATATGTGTTATATCTGTAACATTGTTAATTGTGCTGCTGCCTGGCCAGGACGCTCTTAATGACTTTTGTTTTGGTTAAATAAAGGTTATAAGTAAATATAATATATATAATAATGTCCAAATAAAGCTTCTGAGGGTGCATTAACAGGCTGTTTGGAGGTGTTTACAGTAGAAATGTGTCTCATTTCCTTCCACTGATGCAGAATAACCAAAGAAGGTAAAGACAAAGTTTAGGTTAGCAAAACTGAGAAATAATGTAAATACCAGAGAAAAACAATTTTCAGGGATCAAGTAATGAGTTAACAACTTCAAGTTATTCTGCAGCAGTGGAAGGAAATGAAACGAAACACATTTCTACAGTAAACACAGGACAGGATCGTATCGGGTCCAGCTGACATTGGAAGTGAATGTACCGTCTTTCAGATACTGTATCAAACTCCCAGCCTCAGAAAGTACAAGTTCAGAGACTCCAGTATCAAGAGAGACGGAACGTCTTTGTGACAAAACGTCTCCGCTGTCAAAGTTTCGAGTTTGACCCAAATGTTCAAACTGACAGAGCTTCAGACGGAGGCGTCGAGCTGCTGCTGCTGCTCTTTTCTGTTGTTTCAGTCTTTGTTGTTTCAGACAGGAACAGGAAGGCAGGAAGTCACCGGCTCGCAGGTGTGGGGGGGGGTAAAAAAACAATACGTACACACAATATTCCAGAAAGTATTGGTTTACTTTGTAGCTTTAGTGGCAGAAGTCTTCAGATCCTTTGCTTAAGTAAAAGCACCAATACAACAATTTAAATAAAAGTTAAGAAGTCAAGCACAGTTTCAGTAATCATTCCTGTTGAAATGCAGCACATCAGACTACTCAAACATTTTTGAAAAGCGCTGTAGTCAGCCTTATTGTGATGTACTGTATATTGATTATAAGACAAATATTACTAAAACCCTAAAACTTAAATTCATTCAATTTATTTGCTTCAATTACTGAAGTCACCCTGCCTGTATTTGGGAAAGGCCTTCAATTCTTTTCTCATAAAACTCTAAACAAACTGTTTATTTCAACCAGTAAGAATAATACAGATGTTGATCAATATCATTTACGAATCCTTCTAGCTCCGAAAGACAATGCGTGTAGAAAGAGAGAGACCGACCGACCATACCGGTAATGAATAAGGAATAACACTTTGGCGCTTATTGTTTCCCTAAATTGAAAAGAACAGTTAAATTGTGGGTAATTAAACTGATCTAACGATGTGTAAACTGTTCTTTGTGTCTAGTGACAAAAGTTTAAACATTTATATTCGTATGTGTGATCTATACAGCTTAGAAGACGCTCAAGCAGGCGACCTGGTGGACTTGAAGTGGTTTTATTCATCCAGAGAACTTCTATAAAAAACAAACCAGGCTTCTAATTGAGACCTGTATGTATTTATCAAAACGTGTAGCCACACCAGGAAAAGGGAAAGGCGGCTAATTGGGACTAGGCTTTTAATTAAAGTTTTACGGTATATCAGTACGTATTTAAACTTGTTTAATCAGGTTGTGAGACTGAGATGTCTTTTTTTCCGTCATAAAAAAACTGGCAACTTGAAATATTTTATAGTCAGATTTAAGTTACGTCGCCAAGAAAGTGCTTTTTCGGTTGTGAAGGAAAATTAAGCTTGTTTAGTCTTAATAAACAAGAAAGTGCCAAAAAAGACTAGATATGGTTTCTTTTTTTCGGGCCAACATAAAGACGCTTTAGGGTCTTGGCCAATCAGAAGATAGTGGGCTTTTGGGTTGGTGAGAAAGAGAAGAGCAACAACAGCTTGTTTCAGACTGAGGCTGAAATGAGGGCCTGCATGATAGGCCAGTATAAGATAGAAAATTATTATTTTAATAATAACTATTATTTATTTTATAACTTTGAATCAAAGCTGCCATACAGGAGTCACAGAACTACAATATAGGACTGGAAATGCAGTAGTAGTTAAAAAAAAAAACAATTAGAGGAGTTTTGAAAATAAATGAACACAAAAAAAATAAAGTTTTAAAATCGCAGTAGGAAGGATTGTAGTGTGAGAGTTTGCAGCTCCTTCAAAAGGTGAATGGTTCCAGAAACCAGTTCTGCCAGCTCTGCACACATGGAATATGCAAGGCAGAGTATTATTAGATTGTGTGGTTATGAGATTTTAATGAGCGATAAGAGGTAGTTTGGAAGCTGTGGAGAGATTTACAGATATAAATATCATGATTTTGATGTTTTATTGCGAGTCAAAACTTAAATATGAACCTCAAATTAGTTTCCTCCGTCAGCGTCCTCTTCGTCTCTTTGCCTCTGCCACGTTATGTCCATATGTTTGGTTATGTTACCCTCTCGGTCGGCTCCGGTTCACACAAGTACCTACAGTAACATTACAGATGTCCGAGTGTGTTAGCTAATAAGTTTGCTAACATCAACTCCAGATTTATAGCTAGCAGCTAAACCTGATTTCCTCGAGTGGACAACTTTGCTAACAGCCAAACAAGCAAGCAAGCACAACACGACGTAGCAAGCAGCTAATAAGTTAACAGAAAGAAACCCTGCTCGCCGTCGTAAAAACCAGTCTGATATTTACTCTTGTCCTGTCTCCTGCTCGGTCACTTTCTTTTTTTTCTCTTCCTCAGCCTGTGCCATGATATCCATACTGAGAATACCGAGCTAGCTTCTCCCAAAGAACTTACATTGTAAATGATATACTTTTTGCTGCTTCTTATAGCTTGCTTACTTCGTTGAAGTATTAATTTCCGTAAAGTATTGCGCTGTTCTTGCGATAGCAATTCTTCCCGGGACTTCAGCTTTACACAGCGCCATAGAAGGCTTCCACGCCCAGAGATACACTGATAGTGACGTCATCCAGAGTAGCATCAAAATGATTCTACAGCTGTTTTAAGATAAAATTACTACATAATTTTCCTCTAAGGAGATGAGTCAGGGTCCCCTTTGGGCCTCACAAAACTGTGTCATCTGCATAAAAACGGACATTAAAGGGTGGATTAGGAACAGTAATGTTATTCATACTGTAACTAATAATGGGCCAAGAATAGACCTCTGTGGCACCCCATCAGTGATCATAACAGGGCTCGACTCATCATCATAACCAAGCTCACCCTGTAAATATGATATTTAAATCAAATATTATGTTGATTTAAAACAAATCTGCTGACTGTCTAGGATTGATTCTGTTCCTCCTGCTGCCTCCACAGACTGTCAGCAAGTACAACTCTCAGTACCACAAACTCTTCCAGACCGTCCCCACAGAGGAGATCCTGATGAAAGGTATGGACTGTCTCTCATCTGTCCTAACCCGATCTATGCCGACCTGGTGCTAGCTCATATGTGCTGCATGTTGTTTCCATGGAAAGAAACTGATCTTTGTTTCCAGCTCTTGGTGTAAAAGTCTGATCAGTTAACTGTCTCTCCTCTTTTTCTTTTTCTTCTTTAGTGTATTCGTGTGCATTGTTGAGAGACATCCTGCTGCAGGGTCGACTCTACATCTCCAGGAACTGGCTTTGTTTCTATGCAAACCTGTTTGGTAAAGACATCAAGGTGAGCAAAGAAGGAACCACTTAAACCCGTGTCTTCCTTTCACACTAAACTGCCATTTTTTTCACAGTCAAAAGAGCTTTTAAAAACTCCTTCTAAACTGGATAAAGCCAGAAATGGTGGTCTCACGTCCAGTTTAAGACTACTTCCTTGTACCTTCTAGCTTCCTCTATAACCAATGCTGGTGCTGACCAGAAAATTAGAATAAGTGAAGATGTTATCACCTTCACAGGTTAATTTTATGTTATTATGAGAGCTAAAAAAAAACAAAACAATCTCTTACTAAAGTTACTTCACAATACAAAGATTGCCGAAATCTAATTATTTCCTGAAGTTCCTTATTCACCGTCCTCCTGCTGTCTTCTCTCCTGTCCAGCGACAATAATAAACACATAAATCATCAAATAATCCAGATTAACGTTACATGAACTAGAGTAGATATGTCAAAGAAGCCACCAATATTTGAGCAAATTAGAGTCATCATCACTTTTGAAGTGTGAAGTGTTTTCAGTGTCCTCGGGGCCAATAGGTGGCCATTTAAAGTGTGTTTTTTGACAAACTGTAGAGTTAATCTGCGTGTTTAGGGACGGTTATCATTATTGATACTGCTGCTCTTATCAGTTCGGTTCTTTATTAATACGAAAAGTACTTTAAAAAAATAAATTATGTAAAAAAAGAATAAACTCAAAACAGAATCAGAATAAAATATTTTAAATAAAACTTAAAATATAACTTAATGTTGTTTCTGGGGCAACAACAGTAACGTTTACAATAGCAAAGTCACTATATACTCTGTATATACTTTATACTCTTTCTACACATTAACGTGTTTATACTTGTTCTACACACAGGAAAGTCTACCGGTGATTTTATCTACAATTTAAAAAAGATCACCAATAACACATTAATTAGTCTCTTTGTGGGTTTTACAGATTTTGCAAGATTAGATTAGAATGCAATATGACTGATTAAGTATAGGTTGAATGTACATGACAGTATACAGTGACAGAAGTAATAAAACACGTAGACACTTTCTTAGCAGCCTTGCTTTCTACGTCACTTCCAGTTTTTAGGTTTCAAAAAATGCCAGGTGGAGATAAAAAGTCAGTTTTCTGATAGACAGAATTGTAAAGTTTTGTAAAAGGTCAGGACTCACCTGCACTATGGGAACATGAAGATGTGAGGAGAAATGGTAAATGACATTATAAAAAATATCCCCATATTACTCTACTGAGGCAACGTGTGTCTTTTGTTTGTTCGAGACATTTGTTAATATCAGTACCAACGTTATTTATTTAGTTGACTTAAAACAACCAAGGTGCTTTACAAGGTAAAATACAGCAATAAAACATTACACAGAGTACACAGTATATCATAAACTTATTATATACTGTGTACTGATAATAGAATAATAACTTTCTTTACTCGAAGGAAATGCCAAAGAAAAGATATTTATTCTGTAATTCCAAAGTCCAGCTGGACGCCCATGCACCTCTCATTTAGGAGAATAACATGAAGCTCATGTAATTTGTGATTTATTTATTGTAAAACAGCTGTTTTCCTGCTACAACCAGAGCCTGTGCACTGGGCGGTAGGCGATGGGGTGCCCTGCTCCAGCAGCAGAGGCAACATAACGTGTTTGCTCTGACTTTCACACCAAAATGTTGAATTTTTATTATCTCTCTTTTCTGAATCTGCATCAGGTCTGTATACCAGTGGTGTCAGTTCGGCTGGTGAAGAAACACAAGACGGCCGGCCTGGTGCCAAACGGGCTGGCCATCACCATGGACACCGGACAGAAGGTGACCGAAAGGACCAGTTCACACCTGAGATCCCACATTATTACACTTACAGACTGTAACCTATCAGTAACTGTCAAGCAGTTTTAAGGGGAGTACACAGGCAGCCTAACAGGCCGGTGAAAGCAGAAGGTGGAAACAGTACAAAAATATAAATAAGTAAAAGTAAATAAAAGTTGATGAACTTTTACTTAAGTACAAGTTACCGGTATAAAAATCTCCTCAAGTAAAAACAAAAAGTAGCTCATTTAAAATTCACTCAGAGTAACAGTTACTTATTTTTTAACCTAAAATAATTATCATATTACTGTTTAATAATTTTGCAAAATGAACGTTTTTATTAGCTTGTATAAGTGTGAACAGACTCGCATGGTAAAATCCATAATGCTAAATCTACACACGCTTACTGAACTAGAAAATGCTCTCAGCCAAGGAGGCAGTTTACTGAGTGATGGTTAACATATGTAACTGTAACTGTACCTCTGATTGGCTACTGTATATTAATCACCCGGTTTCTACGCTGTTTTGCAGCTGCGCCGTTATTGTGCATGAGACACCTGTAGTTACAGGTGGTAGCAGCAGATGCCTTTTAATACCACAGGGCTCTGAAGTCTTTGGCAGCTAAATAAACTATTGTCGGGCAGTTATTGGGATTTAGTCATGATCTGACTTTATGTTACCTGGCTGAAGGTGCAGGTGTGCAGCTTTTTATCTAACAGCTCACCGTCGCATTACTCACTGCCATACTTCAAACTGGTCTGCTGTCAGAAAACTCTTGCCGTGTAGAAACACTGCTGTGTGATCTCGCTTACAGACAGACGGCACTTCCTGTGACTACTTCAAAAGAAAAGTCAACTCGTTTTTCGCCAGATAAATGCTTTTAATGTGAAGCTGCAGCAGCAGGAAATTCTCGTTCACCAAAGTGGTCACAGGTTTTTCCTTGCACCTTTTTCCCCTTATTAACGGATGTGATTGAAAAAGAAGCGATGTACAATACTTTAAACAAAACATACTTAAGTAAAAGTAAAATTACAGATTTAAAAAAAGCTACTTCAAAGAGTACACAAATAAACTACTCCATCACAGTAACGTGAGTAATTGTAATTCGTTATTTCCCACCTCTGGGTTAAAGCTCTGTGCTTTTCTGTTTACGCTGTTTATAACCTGGTGTCTCTCTCTCTGCAGTACGTGTTTGTGTCCCTGCTGTCCAGAGACAGTGTCTACGACGTCCTCAGGAGGATCTGCACTCACCTGCAGGTTTGTGGGTCGTCTGCCTTTATTCTCTCGATAAACAGAGACGTCACGGTCAAATTATCATGTTTACCTTGCAGAATATATCCCAGCGTCCTCATGTCTGACTGCTTCTCTGTGTTCAGGTGAACGGGAAGAGTCTGAGTCTGAAGCAGTACCTGGAGGAGCCCAGCTCTCTGTCTATGGTAACGTTACATTCAAATGAACCTGCATTTAGAGACATGGGACTTTATAAAATATGTACGGCAGTCAACGACGCAGGACGACTAATATTTACATGTCCTGAATCGCACACATGATGTTTGTCAGGTTAAAAGATCATTTCAGTCAAGAAAGTTGCAGTTTGTTGTAAAACTGAAAATACGTAATTACAAAGACTCCAAACCCAGAAGTTTGGTATGTGACCTTTAAAATATCAAAACCAACGGCAAAGAGCTTCCACGAGTACATGATGTGATGAAAGGACCAGCAGCTAAGCTGCCTAGCCAGCAGCAACCAAGCAATGAACGTTAGCTTAGCATTACTGCGCTAAAACTTGGTGACATATATTGTGTGAGACCAGAGATATACAGTACCTCACACCAGGGAGCACACCCCTCACATTGTTGTGAATATTTCATTATGTCTTTTCAGTGAGTGTGCAGCTTGTGTAACAGTGTAACTCTGCTGTCCCCTCAAAATAACACGTCACACGCCATTAATGTCTAAACTACTGGCAACAAAAGTGAGTAAAACCCCTGAGTGAAAATGTCAGAATTTTCAATATAGTTCATCGAGCGGTTTCACGTAAAACTAACTGTTTTACGACAAACTCCGACTTTCATGACTTAAATTATTTTGTTATTTGTAAAAGACAAAAATCTTGTGTAATTCAGGACTCAATATTTCTTCAGAAATAAGCGGAAGCGAGGGACTTTGGGACTTTTTCATTCCCTCATCAAATCTCATGTGCAGGCTCAAACCAACAATGTATTCATCTGTCTCTCAACAAGCAAGCACCCGTCAACACAGGTTCATCCTGCCCCACCCAATCACTGCACATCACAAAAACTGCAGAATTCTGGACACATTATTTAAAGTTTGTCGTTTTTTGTCCTTTGTCTTTGTCTCGTCTTGCAGGACGAGTTTCCAGAAGTGCTGAAGTGGAGGAGGAAGCCCTCGCTCCCCGCCGTCTCCTCGTCCCTCCCAGACTTGCTGGGAAACTCGACACCCGGCCTCACCGCCGAGGCGACCTTCAGCAAGCACACGCTCACCGGTAGGCCCGCCCACCTGTCAATCAGTATTTACAGGAAACGCCCCCCGTCAAGGCCAATTTAGACTTCGAGTCTGCGTGTCGTCGCTCTGCGGTTACACAGTCAAAATGCTAGTTGGTGGTGGGGTTTCTGTGTTCCACTGTGTGGAACAAGTTTTCTTCGTGAACATCAGCCCAAAATTTGTTAAGAGAACAAGGCTACAGTAGTTTAAAGCAGATTTTTCCCTCTGACATGTTCATCAGAGAAGTGGTTATACCTGAAGATCCTCAGAGTCAGCAGACCGCCCGGGCTAAAGAGCCTCGCCACAGGAGCGCCGGAGGGCGCCGCTGTCCTTTCATTAAACAACATGAAGTAACCCCCCCCCCTCGAAAGACGTCTGTGGCAGCTCTGCCATTTCTGCGTCCTCATGAACTGGCGCTAAAGTCAAAAGTGAGGTCGGAAAAGTGTAACACGCACTAAAAGGGATGTTTGATTTATTTTTCTCTCCTCCCGTGATACGGATAGTTCAAGAACCAGTTCGCAAGTAACGCAATTTTTGTTATTTAGTAAATGATTACAGCAACGCGCTACCCCCAACACCGCCGATCAGCTAGTTTTCACCGGCAGTCCCTGGTGTTGTAGAACTCGAGACCAGTCTTGGTCCCGAGTCTCGTCTCAGACATTGAGAACTCGGGATTTTATTTCAAGACCGTAACTTTAGAAATATCAATAAATTGCTTATTTGCAGCTGTATCAGACAAATAAATAGTTCATACATTGTGATTTCTGGATTATTTTTTTTAGATTATGTCTCTCACAGTGGACATGCAGCTACGATGACAATATCAGACCCCTCCATGATTTCTAAGTGGGAGAACTTGCAAAATAGCAGTGTGTTCAAATACTTATTTTCCTCACTGTAGCTGCTCACTATTACTGTTATTGGTGATGGATTAGACCAGCGTCAGTGTTGACAGGGTTGCCCTGACATGACTAATAGGACGGGGACTCTCTAATTAATGGTGGCTGTGAGGGCCATCGATGTGAATGCAGTTTCTCTGAGTGGGATTTTTCAGTCCCTCCTAGCTGCACCTCTAGGAACTGTTTGAGGTTGATTTGGAGTTGATGAGCCCAGTCAAAGGCGGCGGAGAAGCTAAACTGTGCGTGATCTTACAAACTAAGCAGACATTTTTCTATTTGATGAGGTTTTCCAGGCTTATAAAGGCCTTTTGTCTAGAGTTTTAAGTGCTTGTTTGTAAAACAATTTCACTGGTTTTAAGGCCGTACAGTTTGCAGTGGACCAACTTATCACAGCAGGTGATGTGGGAGAGAACCAGTGAGTGGAAGTATAACTTAGCTGCATCAGCTCATAGAAGGTTTCTGGTATACCTGAAATTACAGACCGTTTTTATGTGTTTTTCAAAGCCAAGGTTTGGGTCTATGTGTACTCCTAAATACTTGTATTCTGAGACGACTCTTTGTCTCTCTCCTGAAATGAAAATGTCTTGTTCTACATCTGCGCTCGAGCCTTTTGAGTTGCAAACAACACAGACGTGACCTTCACTGAATGAGTAAATGTTAGCTTGACTGCTACCTCTTCAGCAGGTAAAAATAACTTCATCATCGTTGGTGTGCGACGGCTGACACTGAGCGGATCGATGCTGAACAGCAGTTACTTTTAGTGAAATTACTAAAACGCTGAAGTATAAATCGGCCTTTGGATGGGTTCACTGGTTATTTATTTTATTTTATTTATTTGATGAACTATATGAATTGAATTAACATACAGATTTCCTTAAATTAAATTATTTATTTATATTTTTTTAGTTAAACACACACACACTCTTGCTGTTTTTTAGTATTTTTATGAATTATTTTTATTTAAACACACACATTTACTTTTTTTTGTATTTTTTATGAATTTCTTTTTATTTAGACACACGTTTATTGTTGAATAATTTAAATATTAAATTATTTATTTATATATTTTTTACTTAAATACACACACACTCTTCCTGGGTATTTTTAAAATTGATTTATTTTTACTTAAACACACACACATTTAATGTTTCATCTATTTGATTTTATGTATTTAATGAACTGAATGAAACTGTGTTTCCTTGTGTGTGCAGACAGCAGTTTGGAAACAGAGAAGATCCTGCTGACAGAACCAGTACCTGAACTGAGTCACATGGAGTACCAGCTGCTGAAACTCTTCATCCTGCTGTGAGTCCCACAAAACCTCCAGAAAACAAACCAAAGAGCTGATAAAACTGCAGAGCCACTCTGTTGATTTCCCCCTTAAACACCCCCTAAAGTTGTGATATTTTAGGTAGATAACTTGTTTCATAACTGGAGCAGACCGTTAAATACATCCAGGATGCAACAACAAACAGACAAAAAAGTTTTAGCTCAGATTTTTTTTATTGTTGGTCTGTGCTGCCACCTGCTGGGGATGTTCTGTATGAGCAGCCTGTTCATCCAGCACTGCAGCTTCACTTGAAAGGATGGATTCACCCTGATTCTTTTTTCTCTCTCTACCTTGAAACAATTGTTTGTGTTGCTCACAGATTTTTATTTTAACGCTCATTTTAATTTGGAAAGCAAAATCACAAATCTTTAAGTAAATAAAACTGTGTGTTAAAAATATATATCTAAAATATAAAAATAAAGTAAAAATAAATAATAAAAATAAAAATAAATCAATGAATAAGAATGAGTTGTGAATTCAATTCATATGGTTCATCAAATAAATAAAATCACATCTAAAAATGTGTATCTAAAGTGAAAAAATAATAAAGAAACAATTAATAAAATAACAAACAATGAAAATAATAATAAATTTTTAAGTACAATTATTTAATATTTTTCTGAGTTCCCACTGGTTCTTCGTGGCACGAGGAGACAAATTTTGCTGCAATGATTTGGCATTCTGGCATTTCTTCCAGTAAATAGCAGAGTTTCTGTCTGATCTGATTCTGTCCGTTCCTGGTTTCACTTCTTAAGACTTATTTATACAAAAAAAAGCTCCTACTGTGTGATGCCTTTTTTTTATTTTATTTATGTTCACACATTGAATATTGTAATCCTCCAATTTCTATCTTAACTCATTCTATCTCGACTCGTCTGTTTTACATCGACTGTAAAACGCTGGTTTCACACAGGTGGGTTGAAAAGCCAAATGAATTACTATTACTGTTTTTATTGAACTGGGTTCCCAGTGAAGCACCTTTAAATGAGTATTTTAGTGCTGCGGAACATGCAAAACTGGCCAGTTATTAGGCACACAGACATACAGTATGTGAAGAATAAATGAATGACGCAACCATCAATAAATGAATAAATAAAGATATAGATGTCTGGAAATCTAGAAAGAGGGTCAGAGGTTACTTTAAACTAGTCAGTATGGAAACTCCAGACAGCTTCAGGACCAGACGTGGAAACAAATGAGCAGTTTTACATGCTGACGCGGTCCAGGCTGCTACTTTGAGGTACATCATGTGCAGAAATGTAATAAAAATGTTAATTTATCTACGTGACAGAACGCACGAGGCATTGAACATTTTGTGTTCTAGTCTTTTTTTACATGTTACAATGTCCAATGCTATTTACTGATATTATTGGTCTGTGTGTCCCTCAGCGTCTTCCTGTTGGTCCTGTCTTCCTGCTATCTGGCCTTCAGAGTTTGTCGTCTGGAGCAGCAGCTGAGCTTCCTGAGCAGCCAGCCGACACTCAGAGAGAGGTGCGCACACCTTAGTGAGGACGCTCATTTACAAAAAAACAGCTGTGAAACATAATCCCAGTCAACATTTCAGGAAACTTTGCTTTCTCTCCGAGAGTCAGATGTTCTGATGGATCTCAGTCTGATGTCTGTGTATTCAGTGGGGGGTTAGCTTAGCTTAGCATAAAGACTGGGAGCAGGGGGAAACAGCTAGCCTGGCTCAATCGTAAGTCATAAAATAAATTTACCAACACATCTAAAGCTCTCTGATTTATAAACCACTAACAGAGTTACAAAGTGATTTACATGGTGGAACAAAAATTAAAAACATTAAGTCGAGCACTTTAAAATTACAGTTAAAAGAAATAAGATTCCACCACAGTGATTCAGTTTAAACGGACATCTAGGACGAGATCAGTGGTGTGACGAGATCTTACTGATTAGATCAACTCCGCCCAGCTGATTGACGCCGGCGTACGCTGTGATAGTTTGTGTTTCACATGCAGTCCCAAACTGCGTCGGCGTCGTGGGTTATGTGTCTCATCACACCCCTAGACAAGATAGTAAAGAAAGACTGCACTGAAATTCTTCTTAATACTTTATTAATCCAGCAAATTCAATGTTTTCACTCTGTTATTATTAAACACCAGAGATGCTCACAAGTCTTTGAGCTAGAGTCCAAGTCAAGTCTCAAGTCTCTGAGCTAGAGTCCAAGTCAAGTCTCAAGTCTCTGAGCTAGAGTCCAAGTCAAGTCTCAAGTCTTTGAGCTAGAGTCCAAGTCAAGTCTCAAGTCTCTCGTGGTCATAATGAATGTTGTATCACCTGCTGCGTTTAATCCAGGTTGCTAATAAAACTGCAGAGCTATAAGGGATTCTGTAACTGTAACCTGTTTTTCATTTTTCAAAGTCAACACACCATCCAAGATGTTTTTGTAAAACAATGACAGACTTTGGGGGGTGAAGTTGGGCTGTTTAAGTATCATCAGCAAATAAAATCCTGAGTCCTCAATGTCTGGCAAAAACGCTTATAATACTAGGGACATTTTTTACAGTTAATTCCATTTTTAATGTTTTTAATTCCATGATTCTGTTTGCCCTACCTGTATAAACAGTGAAAACATCCTCTCTTAAGAGATCTGAATCTGTGTCGGACAGGAAACCTTACTGTTTTGTAAAGCATTGAGTTTGTCGCTGTACTTATCTTCCATGTAGTATAGATACAGCTGGGTGTTTTTAAACCTGTGATGAGCCTAGGTCGTGACGTTTTTCCATCGAAGTGAAGGTAAATGAGTTATGGACAGGACATGTTTCTTTGTTCCTCTCTCCAGGTGTGGGGAGGTGCCCTGCTGGCTGGCCAATCAGAGGACAGGAACCTGACGCTGAAGCCAATCAGGGAGTGAAGTGAGGACATATGCAGTTACATAGACTTCCCTTTAGTGGGGCGGCGGTGAGAGGAGATAGACGGACGACCGCGGCAGCTGACCTCGCCCGCGACCTGGTTACAATAGAGACTTCCCAGTAGTCTGACCTCTGACCTCTGAGGACAAAGTGTTTGAGTGTAAGAGGTCCGGAGGCTGGAGAGACGACAACGTGCTGTAACATAGCTGAGATGTAGGTGGTGTGTGTGCTTCCATGTGAAACACACACTGGCCTTTAGGTGTGTGTGAGTAGTTCAGGTTAACGTGTTTTTTTATGCAGACACTGCTGGATGTGATGAGCTGGGAGGAGCTGCTGCTTCCTGAATGGGACTGAACACGGAAACTAGGGCCTCTCCAGGAT
>JAPMOB010230962.1:29605-45327 GCA_029875015.1 Lepomis gibbosus
CTGTCAGTTTGGCGGTTAAGTCTAACCAACTACAATACCCATGAGCCTCAGCTGCTGTTGCTTTGGAGAAGAAGCCAGAAAGGTGTCATTAGAGATCCGAAGCCCCGCCCCTTTCAACAGACTATCAAGGGACCTTATTTTAACAAAATATATGTTCCGTAGTCAACGGCGAGAGACGACTAATGTTTAGATCCCGTTTGAATTGTGTCCTGAATTACAAACATGATGTTTGTCAGTTTAAAAGTCAAGAAAGTCGCAGTTTGTTTAAGACTGTGAAAACACGTAATTACAAAGAGCACAAACCCAAAAGTTATCTGAGTTACAGGTTATGGTTACAAGACGTGGGCATGGTGAATGGGCGACGTAAAGCAACATTGAACACACCAGTGCGGCTGTCATTTTACAAGCCTGCGTGCGGCGTACCTGCAGCTGAAAATGGAATGGCAGGTGGAAATTGCAAGTTCGATGTCTTTTTTGGCGACTTTATACAAGGAACTGCTGATGGAGAAAGCCAGCAGAGGGAGAGAGAGAGAGAGAGACGGGAAGAGGCGGGGCCACAGCAGGTGTGTTTGGTGTGTGGAGAAGTGAAGGGAAATGGAGTTCAGCTAGTGAGTAAAAACTAAAATAGAGGTGCAGAATTAAAATGATTAAATAAGAAATAACCTAAGCTATTAGAAATAGAAATAACCCCAAGTAAATGTTACTTTACTGTTTTACATCAAACTGCGACTTTCTTAACTTAAATTATCTCTTAAACTGACAAACATCATGTCTGTAATCCGAACGGGATCTAAAAACATTTGTCATCTCTCGCCGTTGATTTCCGTACATATTTACAACGAAATAAGTTCCAGTGGGGCGGAAGCGAGGGAGCTTAGGCTGTCGACCACAGTCGCAAATTTAAAATACTTTTGTCTATTAATTTGGTTGTCGCACCATCGTTGCTGGTGTGAAGCTCTGTGATTGGGCATTTACTGCTAAAAGACACAAATAAAGCACCCTGGGAGTCGGAGTCCACTTCTCTCCTTCAGTTCTTGTGTCCTCGGGCATCAAATTTTATCAAAGAAAGCAGATACTTTCTAACACAGTGGTTCATCTTTTGTTCTGATGATGAGTTTCATGTCCGTCAGAGACGTGAAGAAGAGAGAACGATCAGTCACGTGAAAGGAGTCGGCGCTCGTGTCAGTGTCTTCACCTCACGCTGAGCACTACGACTTGTTCAGCTAAAGTTACACCTGGCAGTTAGTGGGTGTAAATATTTAAAGGAGACCTATCATGTTTTTCCACATTTTATGACTTATCTTCAATGTTATAATGTTGGATGTTCATGTTAAAAACATGGCCAAAGCTTCAAAAAATGAGGTTAAAGTATTTAAAAGAAATCCCTGTGAGCAGAAATCTCAGGTTTCCTCCTGTTCTGAACTGCTCTTTCTACCAACATACGGAGCAGGTGTTCCATATATGGTCATGTGCTCCCATAGCAACGGCTCAGTCTGCCTGTTCTGCCCAGCAACAACAACAGCCTGGTAACATGCTTCGGGTCTTGGCCAATCAGAAGACAGCGGGCTGTGAAAGGGGGGGCCTTAAAGAGACAGGAGCATCTACAGCTTGTTTAGACAGAGACTGAAATGAAGGCCTACATGAAGAGTCCTTTAACAAATAATATACGTAAGAACTAGTTTGTGAGGCGCAACCTGTTTATTGATAATATAACAGCCCTTAGCCTTGTTCTATCCGTTTTTTTATGTCTCCTTTTTAACTGTAACAGACTAAAGTTTGAACTGTCTACCGCCCTAAAGTGACCCGCATGAGCAAAAGGATAATACAACATCACACGCAGCACACTGTCGTAAGCAAACACTAGAGCCCGACCGATTTATTGTTTTCCATATATCGGCCGATATGAGCTACTTTGAGCGTTTATAACAGCCAATATATGATTATTAAAAAAGAGAAACAGAGAGTCAGATCTTACCCTCATGTGATGAGTGTTGCATAGTTTGCCGACCAGAGGGCAACATCAGCTGACTGCAGTCTACCGGAGCTCAGAGCGGCTGGAGCTCCTGTTAGCGCTCACACTTAGTGTTGAGTTGAGTTGGTCTTTTTTCATGTCGATTACACGACTTAAATAGTAATAAAAAATAGCCCTCATCACTTTTCCTCTTCTGAGACCAGACTTTCTAACTCTCCCGTTTTTCACTGCGCTCTGCAGGCTCAGCAGTGTGTTTAATGTTAGCGTTTGAGGCTACGCTGCTGACAGACGTGATTGTAGATTTAAACAGTTTGGCAGTTCTAGCGACTGGTCATCTCATTTCTCTTTAATTTATTTGGCAACAGGCAGCTAACGCTGCATTATCATTAAACAGGTTGCGCCAGCTAACGCTGCCTGTTGCTAAATTAGCCACAAAGCTAACGCCATGTTTATCAGTGGAAGAGGCTAACATTAATGAGCGATTAAATTGTAGTCTCTAGTTACAAACGGCGTGTCAGAAATGTCTTATGAATAGCCGCTGCGACCAACACCATTTTCTGAAACTGACTGACTGTCTCTCTCCCGGCTGAATAGAAAAGATGAACAACTGTGTTAGAAAATGTCCGGTTCTGTAGTAGAAAGGTTAAAACCTCAGGAGGACACGTCGCTGTTAGAAACGTCCTATGAAAAGATTAAAGGTATGTAGGTGCACCCCCTGATGGAGTGACTTTTTCTTTAGAGTTCTCAGGATCTGGGTGGTGAAAGGAACAATTTCACATTATTTCTTATAAACTGAATTAAAATATTTACATCTGATGGTGTTAACATTAATCAGTGAGTGTCATTAAATCATCCTGGAGGGTTGCTACGTAGAGAAATATTAAGTTATTAAAGAAAACTCAAATGTTGCTGTTGTTCTGGAAGCTGCAGCTCTGCCCACGTCAATGTGATATTTGTTGTGCTTCCGCCATTTCCATTCATATCTATCTAAAACTTTTATTAAAAGTCAGACCTTTTAAGATTTACAAAGTGCCAGAGTTCAGAATATCATCTGTAGAAACACAGAAATAATCTAAATGAGAAAAAGTTCGACCTTTTGACAGATCAGGTCTAATTGCTGCCTTAAACGCACAATGTAGTCTCTGATATCGTTTTTAAAAACTATTTATTGAGCCTTTTCTTTAACTAAAAAGGTTGATTGTTACTGTTAGAGAATGAACCTTCACTTCCCCTGAATGTGAATCCCCCAGCACCTTCTGAGATTATGTTGGTTTTCAGTGCCAAATCTGTGACGTGATGTGTTTGTATGACGATAAGAAAAGAGAAATGAACAGCAGGTGATAACTTACCAGAGCTGGACTCAACTCTGCTGCCTGTTAGAGAAAGTAGGAACACTCGAGCACACGGCGGCTCGATACCTGCTGAAGAAGAGACGGAAGCAGAGCTCAGGATTAGAACGGACATGGTGTAGACACACGCTGGAGTTTCTCTTCTCATTAATAAATACATTTTCATCTCCTCATTGTCTTTAATTACTGCTGTCTCTCTGCACACCTGTTGTTAAGGGATAGGACGAGAAGGAAGGGAAGGAGGGAGATGATAATGGCAAGAAGGAAATCAGAAGGGGAGAAGCAGGAGATGACACAAGAAAGGGAGGAAGGAGACAAGGACAGGAAGGAAATGAGAAGGGGAGGTAGGAGACATGCGGGAAAGGAAGGAGAGAAGCAGGGGAGGACACAAGAAAGGGAGGAAGGAGACAAGAAGGACAGGAAGGAAATGAGAATGGGAGCTAGGAGACATGCAGGAAAGGAAGGAGAGAAGTAGGGGAGGACCGAGAAAGGGAGGAAGGAGACGAGAAGGACAGGAAGGAAATGAGAAGGGGAGGTAGGAGACATGCAAGGAAGGAAGGAGAGAAGCAGGGCAGGACACAAGAAAGGGAGGAAGGAGACAAGAAGGACATGAAGGAAATGAGTAGGGGAAGTGTGGAGACATGCAAGGAAGGAAGGAGAGAAGCAGGGGAGGACACAAGAAAGGGAGGAAGGAGACGAGAAGGACAGGAATGAAATGAGAAAGGGAGGAAGGCGACATGCAAGGAAGGAAGGAGAGAAGCAGGGGAGGACACAAGAAAGGGAGGAAGGAGACAGGAAGGACAGAGGAAGGGGGCGAGAAGGAAATGAGAAAAGGAGGAATGAGATGAGAATGGAAGGAAGGAGGAAAGGAAGTAGGCTACAAATTCAGGATACTTCCACTCCACCAGACCTCAGCCTTTACTTGCCCACATTTATCGGACAGCTTTAGTTACTTGTTACTTTATAAACTAGAAAAATTATAAAATGTGTCAGTAAGTAAAGAACAACTGAAACAATTAGTTGAATAATCAATTAGTCAAAATGCCAGAAATTTGCACCTTTGTTGGATGATGGTTGATGTCAATTTTTCATGAATGTATACATGTGATTTTTGTTGTTAACTTTGGACTGTTGGTTGAACACAACAAGCATTGTGGAGGTGTCGCTTTGGGCTCTGGGTTGTTAATCGATCGACCAATACAGCAGAAACATCCTGCTTTACATTAACGAGGAATAATAATCTGTAAGAGAATATTTACCTGTCCAACAGTTCCTGGCCCAGGATCAGAGGATGGAGTCTGTCAGGATTTAATCCACATTTGTTAAACCCAAATTATAAATTACATCTACAGAACCGGAAGTTAGAAAAACACTTTACACATGTAAAAAAATCAGAATATGGAGGGAAAGTTCACTGTGAGCAGCAGTACCACTGACAGGTTAAAGGTTCAGGAAACCTTTGCAGGTGTTTGAGTTAATCAGCTGATCAGCGCTCTTCTTTTGCTGACGCTTCTGTATTATAAATTCTTTATGCTAACAATTCTAATATGTTTGAGATACTGGAGTTTTTTATTTCCACGAGCTATATTCATCAAGATTAAAACAAAAAAAAAGGCTTGAAATATTTCACTTTATGTGAAAGTTTCACTTTTTAAAATAAACTACGAGAAAAATGTTTCACTTTTCCATGATTTTATTATTTTTTTGGAGATGCACCTGATGTTTCAGATGTTTTTGTTTTTACATTAAACTGACCTCTGGAGAGCTGACGATACATCCCAACTCTTTAGCTTCTTACTTTCTTGATAAAGAAACCAACCATCGTGATTAGATTTGGCAATAATTTAGGTGTTTTTTTGTGTTTTGTAGTGTTTATTGTTAGCGTTAGCTAGCTAGTTAGCAATAATTTAGGTGGGTTTTTTTCGTGTTTTGTAGTGTTTATTGTTAGCGTTAGCTAGCTAGATAGCAATAATTTAGGTGTTTTTTTTGTGTTTTGTAGTGTTTATTGTAAGCGTTAGCTAGCTAGTTAGCAATAATTTAGGTGTTTTTTTGTGTTTTGTAGTGTTTATTGTAAGCGTTAGCTAGCTAGTTAGCAATAATTTAGGTGGTTTTTCGTGTTTTGTAGTGTTTATTGTTAGCGTTAGCTAGCTAGCTAGCAATAATTTAGGTGTTTTTTTTGTGTTTTGTAGTGTTTATTGTAAGCATTACCTAGCTAGTTAGCATTAATTTAGGTGTTTTTTTGTGTCTTTTGTAGTGTTTATTGTAAGTGTTAGCTAGCTAGTTAGCAATAATTTAGGTGTTTTTTTCATGTTTTGTGGTGTTTATTGTTAGCGTTTTAGGTAGCGTTTTGTAGCCTTAGAGACCTAACTTTAATGTTAGCGTTTTTTGTAATAATGCTACTGTTAGCGCTAGCCAATTATGTTACTGTTAAAGGCATTGATAGCCCCCTGAAGCCCCTTACCCTAACCACAACCATAACAGGGGTGTGGGCCTAAACCGTGATTTTAAGCATGTCGACTGGTTAACCCTGCGCACATCAGCAAAGAGCTCAAATGTAGCGCTGCAATGGGGTTAAAGGAAACACTCTCATATGTCGTTTTGGAGAAATCGCTCAAATATGTCGTTTTTGGAGTCATTAAAACGCTTACATATGTCATTTCGCTTTCGGAGTAATTTAACATTCGTGTAGTTTTGGAGAAAACGCTCATGTATTTTTTTTGGGAGTCCTTAAAAACTTGTGTGTCATTTTGTAGAAAACGCTACAAAACGACATGTCGTTTTGAAAAAAATGCTTACGTTTGTCGTTTTGGAAGAAAATTGATATATGTTGTTTTGGAAGTCAAAACGCTTACATATTTCAGGTTGCTTTTGGAGTCATTTAACACTCATGTTGTTATGGAGAAAATGCTCACGTCTTTTTGGAGAAAACACATTTTAAAGACGCTTGCATTTGTCGTTTTGGAAAAAACGCTCAAATATGAAGTTTTGGGAAAATAAATTATATAGGTAATTTTGGGAGTCATTAAAACGCTTACATATTTCAGGTTGCTTTCGGAGTCATTTAACACTCGTGTCGTTCTGGAGAAAACGCTCAGATATGTTGTTTTTGAGAAAAACTTCAGTAATGTAACTCAAAGTATAGTATATTAAAACATTTCCATACTCCAGATAAATCTAATGCCGGGTAAATGGGCATCCAACTTCCCTCTATACACAATTGCACATTTAATACTGCATAATTACTGAACTGAAATATGTATTTGTTTACATCTCTCTTAAAACCAGATTGACTTCAGCTCAGGAAAATTTAGGATTCATCTACTAGGAGGAGGGAAGCAGATGGATTAGACGTGAGGATTAAGTGACCTCATTACTCCTTCCTGAACAGTCTGGGTCAGAGGTCAAGCTGTAAAGAGAGCAGTTAGGCTGTTAAATCCTTTTATTCAGAAAACCTGCGCAGGTTAAAGACTCAGTGAGCAATTTACCATTTACCTCCTGATCAGCTCCCTGACCATAAATGTAAATGCCTTAAATCCACAGGTTTCAAATACACTGGGGGCTCTTAATAAAGCTTAACTTAAATGTTCTGAAAAACAGCTCGCAACAAGAAATGTTAACACATGAAAATGCTTTGAGAAAGGTTTGATAAGAAACCAAGCAATGCAAATAAAATATAGAAGAAACAAATGTGCCTTTTAACTTAAGCTAAAAAATAAACTATTGGTTCAATTATTATTGGTATTCAATTATATTTCTATATTATATTTCTATACTTTGAATTGTCACCTGCCACCTGAATTCTTTGTTTCCCTTTTTATAAGAGAGGGTATAAGGAAGGAAATGAGAGAGAAGCGAAGACAATAGACGAGAAAGGGAGGAAGGAGACGAGAGGGGGGAGAAAGGAGATGAGAGAGAAAAAAGGAGATTAAAAGGGAAGGAAAGATATGAGAGGGGGAGGAAGGAGACGAGAATGGAAGGACGGAGATGATAAGGGAAGAAATGAGAAGAGAAGGGAAGGAAGGAGACGAGAGGGGGAGGAAGGAGACGAGGAGGGGAAGAAAGGAGATGAGATTGGGAGGAAGGAGACGGCAGAGAAAAAAGGAGGTTATAAGGGAAGAACAGTTGAGATGGGGAGGAAGGAGATGAGATGGGGAGGAAGGAGACGAGAGAGAAAGGAAGGAGAAGAGAAAGGGAGGACGCAGAGGAAACAAATGTTCATTGTCCATGAAAAGTTATTATATTTTTATATTCTGAATTGTCACCTGCCACCTGAACTTTGCGTTTTCCTTTATGTAAATAATTTCCACTATAAATTGGTGCAAAGAAATTTAAGTGTTTAATACTCAAAACCTTCTGGGGAGGAACTCCAGACCCCCTGCTCATATACCTGGGTATTGAGAACTACTAAAAACTGGTCCAGTACTGAGTGAGCACTGCAGTCGGCAGCAGTCAAACAGGGCTGCAACTTAATCCTTGCGCCCTTTCAGAGTCCGTCCACTGAAGTGCTTGTTTTTACAAGTGTCTGACAACATTATGGAAAGGATCCCTACAGAGAGAGAGCTTTTTTAAAGAGTAAGATCCTTTTTGTTTAACCACAAACAGTCCCTGTATTGCTCTCATCACAGCCACCAGACTCCATTGATAAAAACAGTAATTTTACCTCATAGAAAACAGGAGTCGCTGGTCTACCGCAGCCTCGGGTCGGTTAGTTTTTTTGTCTTGTTCTGTGACTTTGTTGTTTTTGTCTCTCTTGTTGTGTGACTTTGGTGTTTTAAATGGTTAAATACATCAAAGCCATCAAAAAGCACAAACCAAACCGATTGAGGCAGCAGTAGGTCATAGAATTAAAATGACTGTTTTTGTCCATGGAGTCTGGTTGCTTTGACAAGAACTACATCACATCTTGTTTCTGGTTAAACAAAAAGGATCTTACTCTTTCCACAATGTTGTCAGACACTTGTATTAACTATCTGAACTTTTCAGCTGCAAAAACAAGAACTTCAGTTGATCCAGTCCGACCGGGTGCAGCGTGCTCAATACGGGACCAATTTCGTATAGATGAACTAATTCACTAAACCTCCTATTGGTATATGTAAAAAATAAATTCTATATAAGTTCTAAAGGCCTGCTCGACACACCTCTGAAAAAGCCCTCAGTAAACCTGTGATTGGATTCCCCTGCGTTTCCTCAGGGAAATGAAAATTAGTGTCCGTAGGTTTATGGAGGATGATCCAACGCCGGGACGTGCACACACTCACTGGGCTCATGCTTTATTGTGAGCATGTGCAAAAGTGTCCTTAAAATCAGTTTGTTTAACGATCAGAGAGAAGAAAAACCTGCAGAATGTTGGGATCAATCACCGACGGGAGCGACTCAGCTGAAAGTGCACATGAATATCCAGGGATTTGAAATAGTTTGACTTTGTTCTGTTTGTTCTGGCCCCGATGTCAGACTTATTTGCCCCGTTATAGAGCACAGTAAACTTTACTACAACTATTTGTTGTACTTTTTTATTTTTTCCTAGATTAATCGATTGATCTCTGTTGCCTGTGTGCGAGGACTGAATGTGGTTTCTGTTGCTGTGACAGATCTGATTTCCTGTGCAGAATCTATATCGAACACCAGGACAACGCGTTGACACTCAGCGTGTCAAGAACCCCTCTGGAAGGTTTCTCTGAGGCGAGAAGACTGAACTGCTGTCAGCTGACTGAGGAAAACACAGATTAAAGGTTGTGTCTGAATTAGTTTCATTCATTTTTATTATTCATTATTAACAATCCTAAAAACAGAACTTATTTACATGACCTGAAGAGAGGCAGAACCAGGACCCCGTGGTCTGATTCTGTCCACAGGATTAGAACAAACCTGAAGAGTCTGATCCTGGATCTGCACTGCTGCACTTCAGTAAGCGCCAGAGTCTCTGCTGGTTCAGTTCGGATCCGGAGCTCCTCCCCCTGCTGCTGGGAGCTCTGTGGGAACACTTCCTGCTTCCCGTCCTTTCATTTATTGTTGGTTTCTTTCGTTTCCTGTCTTCTCCTGTGATATTGCTTCCGGTGTCTCGTCCTGTTGTCTTTCGGTCTCTCGTGTCCTATCTGGCTGTATTTTTGTCCGTTCTGTTCTCTTTTTATTTCCTCCCCTGTCAGAAAGCTGATCCTGGTGCTGTAATGTTTCCTCGTCTTGTTTTTAATCCTCCCATTATACCTCGTCCTGTAGATTACCGCCATGTACCGTCTCATTAGCCGCTCCCGGCTAGCGGATAACGCCGCTCCTCGGAGACTCCGCCATGTCCGGTTGGCTGGAGAACGGCCTGGGACTCATACGGCCGCCCCCCACCAAAAACCCCACGTCTCCCTCACCCGCTCCCACCCCCACCCCATTGTCCTGCTTTGTCCCGGCATGCATCCTGCCCGACGCCGACAACAACCGGACGTCGGAGTGCGCGTTGGCCACCGTGTGGCGCCGCACGCCGCCCGACTTCTCCAGGTAGGCCTCGCCCTCCTGCTCCACCAGCGGAGCCAGCGACGAGGAGTCGGAAGAGTTGTGATGCTGAGTGACGGTGATTTCTGGCTGGGGCTTGTCGCCGTGGAACGACCCCGACGGCCGCAGGTGGCGGGACTCTGGATGAGGAGACAGGAAGCTGTTGTGAGTGAAATTCTAGTGGACGTTTCCACAGATACCAAATTTGAGCAGTGAGAGTCTGACCAACATAATATTAGACAGAACTACACTGTTCTTTCTTGTGTTATGATGAATTAGGGAGAATTATTATTATGAGCAAGGGAGGAGAAGAAATATCAAATTATAATAATATGAACCATTATTGCCCGGTCTCGCAGCATTATTCTTTGCAAATGCCGCGAGACCGGGCAATAGTGTGGTTCCAACTCTGTGCAGTCGGGGAAAAGCAACTGCAACCGCCGGACTCGGCGCCTGCAGCCGCCTTGCTCCCGCAAGGTTTTAATGTCATGTGACATGGTGACATTTTGCAGCGCCGTCGAAATTTGGACACAATTTGAATCCAGCATGCCTTATTTTGAGTCCAGCATGCATCACCCTAAGTCAGCGCTGCGCAGCGCCGCATTACGTCAAACGCACCTTTTATTTTTTAATAACGCAGGTTAAAATACGTGAGATTTACGGGAAAATACTAATACGGGAGGACGGCGGGAAAGAAGGGTAAAATACGGGACTTTCCCGGCCAAAACGGGATACTTGGTAGGTCTGGTGCGGGGAGGGAGGAGCAAGCAGTTTTGGAAAGGCTCCTTATCTCAGTTCTAATCTCCCAGGAGTCCATCTTTCTGTATCCAGGTAAGCAAACAAAATACTCAGTTTGAAGTTCAGTTCAAAAGTTGGCCAGCGAAAATAAAACAAAGTGACGCTTCTCGTGTTTAATGGACAAGCTTTTAAACACGACAACACCTGAGTCTCCTGCAGCCTCCGACGCTGGTGAGCAGCGCTGGCTGTAACTCAGGACGTCAGAACTGTTATTCTTCAACCTCTGTTGATCCTGTTAGTTCATTTTTAATTAATGTTTCAAACTAACACTCTGGCCAAAGCTTTGACCTTCAACTCTGCGTCTTTCATTTTCTAAATCTTCTAATTAAGGTATTAAAATGTGCGTGTGTTCCTGCTGGTTTCTCTCGGGCACACGGGATTAGCTCAGTGTGACATATTCATATATCAGTATTACATAACAAAACTGTATTGTTGGGTTCCCGACGTGACCTCCTGCAGGTAAACCGCCCCGCTGGACAGTTTCAAGTCACGGCAGGGATTAGGACTATAATCTAATCAGGTTTCTGCCAGACGTGGTGACGAAAGGTTTCGTGCGGTCTGCTGGAAGGAGGGAAAGCTGCTGACTGAGCGCAGACACACAAAGCTTTTAGTTTGAAAAAACAGCAGCAGCAGGTTTCTGCTAGCTGAGCTGCTAAAAGGCAACAATGCTGGAGCATTTAGTAAATTTAATTTATTCTTTAGCTTTTATTTGAACAATTTCTTAACTTTATACCCAAATTAAACTCAAGTCATTTCAAAAGATTAAAGCCAGAAAAACAGATTATAAGAATTAATTTATTTTACTTTTTTCTAAATATATTATAACTTACATTTAATATCTAAGAGTGTTCAAATGTTAAAGTTACAGCATTTGTAAAACTTAAAAACACGACAGGCTCAGACAAACTTCTGTAAACTCCTCACAGCTGGACTTGATCGGTCCGTAAAATGAATCAGCACCTTATTAATTAATCAATTAAATATTTTACTAAATTCCTAAATTTCCAAACAAAAAAGTTCCAGCTTCTCAGTCACGAGCATTTCCTGCTTCATTTCCATGTTATACGACAGTAAACTGAATATTTTTGGGGGGTTTCAGAGAATACAATAGGAGTCGTCAATCAATTAAATGATTAATTGATTAATCGAGAAAGATAATAACCAAAATATGTTCAGTCGGTCCAGTTTGCTGAACCTCACACTAATTACTGTACCTTGGTTTTAGCAGCGACGACCAATCAGGAAGCAGAGAACAAACACGTTCTCCTCCAGATAAAATACGTATGAAAACAAATTCTAGACTTACTCAGTAACACTAAAAGGTTTAAAACTCCCCCCACGTTTCTAGTTCTTATGTAAATTTAGGTACAGTAGTTCAAGCCCAGTTAGAGCTGCACGATTATTCTGATTTACACTGAGATCACAATTATTCATTGATTTTTAGAGACAACATATTTTGTTGTTCTTTCAAATTTAAACAAACAGGAAACTGCTTTCACATCCATGATGTGCTGCATTTCTGCTAACTTGCAGCTCTCTGCATCAAAACAAAACTGGCCCTTAAAGAGCGTCGTCTCCTAGAAGCAAAATATAAAAAACATTTTAACCAGAAAGTTTTGCCCCGAACTCTGCACAGCGGTAACGTCCACTGGAAGCGTATTTTCAGGAGCTGAGCACGCTGTTGTTGAGATGTTTAGATTTTGTTTATTTGGTAATCAGTGTTCACTTTTTGTGCTTCTTCTTTTTCAATCAAATGCAATGTAAAAATAGAAGAAACAGATCTGCCATGTCCAAAAAAAGTAACGTAGGCTAAAAAAACAAGCTGCTGATTACTGGATTATAACCAATAATATTTTTACATAATGAATTGTCACCGACTGCATAACGTTTGTTTCCCTTCACAATCTTGGAGTATCTTGTTGTGCTTTCTCACGCTTCGTGGCCTGTGTGTTTTGTATGAACACACAACACCATGGTACGCCCGTGCTCGTGAGCAGTACTGACCAAACCGTGGCTGGTTTCTGTTTTCCAGAACGTTGCTGAGGTACGGAGACACGACGATCTCCACCAGACGCTCCAACTGGTAATACTCCAAACTGGGACCACCGGGCTCATGGACGCCCTGAAAGGAGAGACAGAGAGAGATTATCTTATTAAAAAAATTCTGTGTCTGGGTTTTATTTTCATATTTTTATCAGTAATAGTCAAAAAGACCCGAGCAGTAAACAAACCAGCAGATACACTGGATGTGTCTAATCGCCTGATCGGTTGCTCCCAAACCTCATTAATTAACTTGATAAGTACATAAATAGACAAACGATGGTCAAAACTACAGAAGTAACCTGCAATAAATGATCCTTGAACGTGTGTTTACCTGCAGCACCAGCAGCATCTGTGTGACAGGTGGAGGGACGGACGCTGCAGCTCCCAGAGTTTCCTCCAGGTGGAGCTTCAGCAGCACCAGGTCCCTGAAGGCCACCAGAGCCATCTGCCTCACAGTCAGCTCCTGACCCTGAACACACAGGTGCATTTACATCACTGCTGGGGACATGACACTGACATCCATTCATTTCCTGGATACCTAAACATACCCCTGACTCTGGTCTTCACTCTAAAATATAATGTTTAATATATTATGTTTGCATTTTGTCCCCATGACGTTGTCCTCAGAGTACACAGGGTTGTCTGGCGGTGTAGGGGGCGTGTTTATTTGTGCTTAAGACCTGAACCGCTGTGAAACAATCAGAAAATAACATTTTATTTCAATTCAAATTAGCTTTATTGGCATGAATGTATAACAACAATACTGCCAAAGCATCATACAAACTACACAAGAACAATCAACCCCATACATTCCATTAAACAAGTAATTAAAGCGTAAAGTAATTAAAGCGTATGTGTGTTTGTGTTAGAAAAATTAAGATATATTAAAAATTAAAATAAAATAATTAAAAAAACAGTAAGTGTGTGTGTGTTAAAAAAATTAATATATAAAAAATTAAAATGAAATAAATAAAACAGTAAGTGTGTGTGTTAAAAAATAAAAATATATAAAAAAATAAAATAAATATATAAAACAGTAAGTGTTCTCAGATACTCCGGCTATCTCGTTCTTTCACTCTCTAGGTGGCTCGACCATCGCTGCTCTCTCTCTCTCGCTGCGTTCAGACTGCAGGTCAAAGTGACCCGAGTCTGATTTCTCTGCTCTCATGTGACTCAGATCTGATTTGTTGTTGAAAGTGTGAACAGGTCACATGGCCTCTGATCTTTTTCCTGTCTCGATTAGAGCCACTCTCATATGTGGTCCACATCACATCCAGGTCTGTTTTTTTGAATTGCAACCTCAGTCTGGTCGGTCAGATCGGAGTTCATGCAACTCTGACAACTGTGTCGCAATTCTGCGTCACGTGCATGTGACTTACCCCGACGGAAACAGTAGAGAGAAAGAGAGAGTTGGGGGGGTTGAACTGTAATGAAGGCGATGAAAAGGACACAAATATGTAAACATTTGGCATAAATTGGGAGAATTGTGACCACAGGAGCAAACGGCACACTTCAGTCTGATATGGGCCACGTAAACAATAATGTGCACCGGTAATAAAAACATTTTTTAAATCTCAGATCTGGGCAATACATCCAAATCGAGCATTAAAAAGGTACCTATTATATTGAATTTCCTGCTCTATATTTTAGTTCTGTGACTCCTGTATGGCAGCTTTGCAAGTGTGGTTTCGTGTGGTTTCCCCTAAGTAGGGTCTTTTTTAGTAGAAGTATAACCCGGTGAAAGTGCAGTTCTGGCTCTCTGCCCATTCATTCAGACAGGAGCCTGGTCTTGTTAGCCTGAAGTAGCTGCCTGGAGGTGTTCCCAAGACGGCTGCCGAGTGGCATCACTGTGGTAATACCCCCCCAGAACACACACGCACAGTGTAAGAAACACCTCAGCAGCAGTTTCCTTCAGTCCAAAGCTCAGCAAGTTAATCCTCTGACCTCTGACGATTTAAGGATTTGGATCAGTGACTCAGTTCTTCACACACAGACTGATCTACTGTCACGCCTGTTGTTTTATCTTGAGGTTCGTGATGGTGTTGGACAAAACTAGCAGCCAGCTCTGAGGCTGTTTGACAACACTAACATGCTGTTCTGTGTACCTGGTGTAATGTTCACCATGTTAGTTTAGCGTGTTAGCATGCTAACACTAGTTAGTTAGCAGTAAACAGTGCGCAGCTGAGGCTGATGTTGTTTATGCAAGCTCTTTGAACCTACAGGAAAAGATCAATCAGTCATATTAATTCACATTGCTATGGAAACAAAACTCTCAAGATTATCTTAATTATGTGAAGTGGCCTTGATTAATGCAGGCTGAGAGTATTTGGACTTATCGTTCATCATGAGTGTTTCCAGCCTGAAGCCCTCAAGAGGTTGTTTACAATTAATGTTGAGAGCACTTCAAAATGATTAAATAATGGACATCTGTGTACATGAGGTTGCCACCTTCAATACAGAAAAATAAGGGACGCTTGCCACAGCTGTGTATTCAGCTAATAATAAACATAGGCCAACATGACAGTGAGACCCTAAAGAAATGGCTTTAAGAAGCACTTGTGAGACGTGAACTGTGTTTTATTAACTTATTAAATCAACACATCCATAACTTATTAACTATAAACAGGCTAAAACAAAAACTTTGATACGATTTGATTGAAAAGACTTTAGCAAAAGATTTTCCATGAACATCATGAACATCAGTGGACCAGAAGTAGTACGTCTTGTGTGCAGTATTGGAGCGTGTTAGGCCTACTTCCTTTTATAAATGTTTTCTTATCAGAAGCACAGTACTCGTACAGCCTCTGTAGCTGTTTGTCGTCCAAACTGCTCAGCATAAAGACTAGAAACTGGGGGAAACAGCTAGCTTAGCTTAGCATTAAAACTACAAACGGGGAAACAGCTAGTCTAGCTTAGCATAAAGACTAAAAACAGGGGGAAACAGCTAGTGTAGCTTAGCATAAAAACTATAAACAGGGACAAACAGTTAGCTTAGTATAACACCTAGACACAGGGAGAAACGGCTACCTTAGCTTAGCATAAAAACTAGAAACAGGGGGAAACAGCTAGCTTAGCTCAGCCTA